>CABHPH010042568.1:0-25871 GCA_902168325.1 Peromyscus nudipes | reverse complement strand
TCTCTCTCTCTCTCTCTCTTCTTCCAGCCCGCAGATCCTGAAGCAATCTCAGCTCCTTCTCCAGCACCATGTTTGCCTGTGTGCCACCATGCCTCCTGCCATGACAAATGACTTTAGCTATAATACAACATGATAAAATTAAATAAAACTCCAGCAGAATCGCTTGACCTAAATTTTGGTCTAATGTGGCTGATTTTTCTACTCAAAAGTGACTCAAACATAATTTCCCAAAATCTCAAGACCCTGGAAATCCAACACCTTTGACTTTTTCAATAATTTTTAAATATGATTTGAGACTAACCTTCTCATTTATGAAAAACAAATTAATTGTTCACATGGATGGTATCTGGAGCCTGATTCTAATCTTAAGGGCCACATTACAACATCACTTATATTTAGGCTTTTCACATACTCCAGGTACAAAAATGTTAGAGAGGGTGACAAGAAACCTCATGAGGCTCTGAAGTAAAGACCGTTGGTGGTGCCACACACATGTGCACATGGACATCATTTCTAAGTCATCATTCTTGGGCCATTATGGGGGACCGGGATATGCATGTTATTTTCTACCCCGAGTCATGAGTTTATTCCTATTCTTCATTTTTATCGTAACTCCTGGCCGGATTCCATTTGCACAAAGTGGCACAGTTACTCAGTGTACATCATGGGGATCATTTTTATTGGCCGTGGCAACATAAACAAAAGAACAAAAGTGAGGAGAGAGGAGAGACACTGGTTCCCAAGGAGACAGGAGCTGCATCTTAATTATTTTAAGCTGAAAAATCTTTTTGTGTAACTTAAATGACAAAAAAAATGTATCTGTATGTATGGTGACATGCATTATTCACTTAGCTTTTTCATATATAAACATGTTGCCTGGAAAAGGCTGATGAAGAAAGAAACTGGGCTGATCATTACTAATCTACTGTGAACCTCAAACACTCTTAAATTATAACACTTCTAATTTCACTGAGTAACTGGTTAGGTGAGATCCTGGATCTGATAGGTTGCTGTTTCTTAGAGTCTCATCACCTGAATTATTTGGAGAAACTGCCCTCTCTTCCTTGTTATTTTTATAAATGTTATCAGTTCTGAACTCCCATGCTTGTATAAATTATAATTACCTTAAATTAAACATGCAAAATAATAATAATAATAAAATAATAATAATAATAATAAAAATCTTGGTTCTCTGTCACTCACTTATTTGCCCATCTTTATAAAACTGGAAAATATTATCCGACTCATGATCTAATTACTCTAGAAATCTTATCAATATGACCTCTTAGAATCCTAAAAACCCATAAACACTCTCTGCTACCACTTCCCTCCTAGTCACTGGCATCTCTATCTTGTGTCACACTTAGCTTCCTCTTAACTGGTGTCTGTCTTCATCACTGACCCCATTGTCTCAATGTGGTTCTTTCTCCACACTTGAGAGCAAGGGTTTTCCTGAAGGGATTCCCTGGCCACAACAGTCTCTTCTTTTCCCTGAAAAACACTACTTTATTTAAAACATATCATTCAATATTTATCTATTATCAGAAAGAAAGATATTCTCTTCTTATTTCAGAAGCATATCCATGCAAAAGTTATCATAGTCTTTATTAAACAACTATTATCTGTCAGGTGTGGGAAACTAATGGGTGACATGGTAAACAACAACAAAAAATCATAGCAACTGATAACAACATCTGTATTCAATTGCATTATATGTATTTTCTAATTGTGTAATAACTTATTTATGTTTTTGCTTTCTTTAAAATACAATTTTTATTAATTGATAGTGGATTTTGACATAAAATATTACCAAAAATTTTATCTATGATTGATTTACTTTGAAGAAATTCTATATGCAGAAGCCTTAAATACTTCCTGCATATACTTTTTCCTCCCTAACATGTATATTGCTAACATTTTCATTACTTAACTTCTAACAGCAAATGATGGTTATTAAAATCAAATTTTTACGGGCTGTTAGTTTCTAGTGCAGATCATTGCCTCTAGGTGTTGTAGAATCAAAATCAAAACTACTAAATAATTCAGAGGTAAATTAGCAATTAACTGAGAATGACTTATCACAAGCAGTCTTCATATGTGGTATGTAAGCTGTGGAATCATTGTCATCTGTCTGATTTCCAACCTTTCTGGGTTTTTTCCCAAAAAGAGATAAAAATCTACTCAACACATAAGATATATTTATATGATAAAAAGAATACCTTTATTTCTGTTTTCTGAAAAAATAATTTTGTCTAAAAATTAGCAGCATATGACAGCTGCTGTGTTATTAAATTTCTACATCAGGACAATAGAGAGGGAGATGTTTGTTATTGAGGTAGAAATGTCCAATTTTAAATCATTTCATAAATCAGTTGTTGACTCTGAATCTTAGCTCCCTTAATCATTTTAATTGCAAGTTATATCACTATATTTGGGACTATTCTCTAATGTTTTATATTGGAGACAAATGTGCACAATAACAAATAGTCTTTTCAGACACCATCATGAAGTCAATGAGAAGTTCCAAATCGCAGAACTGGCAAGGATCTCCCATGGACTCCCCTAGGTTTCATAGTCAGGAGAACTGAGATGGAGAAGGGAGTAAATGTCATTCCAAAAGCAACACACGGGTTCTCACCGCTCTTCGAAACAGAAGCTCTGCCTTCTAATGCCAAGCCCCATGTGCTTTCTGAATATCAGTTCCAAACAAATTATTATGGATCATTGGTTCTGGCTACCTAATTTGTTTTTAAGAGAAAACATTTCTGGTTTTCTGGTTTTCATATATCAGAGATGGGGATGTGGTTTAATTCTGCATCAAAAAAAAATGAGGAAAACTCCACAGGATGGTACTAATACACTTCATTTCCCATATTGCTCAGATAAAGTACTGCTCAAGGACAAGAATAATTTTTTTCCTCCTCTATTGGAAACAAGGCCCTGCCTCTTGTTTGGTACGTCTAAAATCTAAAGATCCAATTAACCCCTTCCACATTCAGATGTCTGGCAGGTTCTACATCATTATTCTTGTCATCTTGGTAGAAAAATGAAGACCATTGGTCAACATTCTCAGTCTAAGAGAATGACTTTCTCACCTTTAAAATGATGTGGTTTTGATCTTAAATACCTGCCCTAGGACCATGTCTTAAAGGTTTGGTTTGCCTATTCATGGTGCTTTGGAGATGTGGTTGAACTTTAGACATGGGACTTTGTGGAAGAAAGTGAAGTCAACTGGGGATAGGCTCTCATGTTGAAGCTCCTGCTCACCCACACCCCTTTCTGAGACATTGTCAGGTCAGAAGCTTTGCTTCCCAACCCTTTCACAACCATGATGTTGTGACTCTCTGAAGCCCAAAAGCTATGAGGCCAAGCATCGATGGAATGAATTCCTCAAACCTGGAAGCCAAACAAATATTTCTTCCCTTTCAGTTTTTTTCCTCCGGTATCTTGTCACAGCAAGGAAAGCTAAGAACAGCACGAGTTCAACTGACTCTTTCAAAGCCCTATGGGAGCAAGAACAAATCTTGATTTAATTTTCCTTTCTACCTATAGGTGCAGGACACGATGGGTTCCAAACAGATTTACAGTAGACTATCGATTCCATCAGTGATTGATCGTTCATCCTGAAAAATTCTTTTACCTTTTTGCAACCCATTTTTAATTTTTTTTGAAAGTCCATTTACTCATTTGCCCCACAACTTTTCATTAGTACAGAAGTGCAGTCTAGACACAAGTCCTGATAAGAGCGTCAGCATTCAGTATTTGATGGAAAGATGGCTTCAGAATTCCACTTTGTAATAAAGCTTTTAGTGATTTTAAAGCCACACTCCTTCAGGAAAATAATGCTTTACTGCTGACTCAGGATCAACTAACATCGTCTTCAAGCCCCCACCCCTGGGGTCTATTTCTCCCATATTAGCATTTAGGCAGCCATCCATTATAATAGAATCCCAGGACAGAAAGACAATTATCCCTCTAAATGAGCTAATTCCTAATTAGTGGGGGAAAAATACAATACCTAACCTAGAAACGTTTGTTTTCCTTGTACTTCAAGACACACTATTATTATTTTGTCTTTCAACAAAGACTATGAACTAGATTTTATTTTGCTCTTTGGTAACAGGGTCTAAAGTAAGACAACCACTTTAAAAGACAAAAAAAACAAACAAAAAACAATAAAAGCTTGTTGAGGTGAGCTGATAGCAGAAATCTCTCTCAGACTGGAGGGCAATCGTAGGCTGGCTAGTCTGAAGAACACACACATAGAAATGAGGTCAGGAAAGTGCAGGAAACAGAACCATGTCAACCATGAGAGCCTGATAGAGGCCGAAATGAGAGGTCCGGTTAAGAGCTCGGAGTACAAATCAAGCTCTTAGGAATAGTTTTGTTTGTTTTGTTTTGTTTTGTTTTGTTTTTTGGAAAGCAGACCAGGAGCCTAAAGAAACAGTTGATGCAAAATTTCCCCTTTGCCTTATCTATCATTCTCAAAATTGGCTGTCTTCCCCACTTTCTGTGAATGAGACTGGTCGAGGGGGTGTGTGTGTCACTAGTCACTGAACAACGAGTACCTGGGAGAAGGGAAAAAATGGCGTGACTTGAATCTTTCTGTCCGACTGTCTTTCCATGTGTCACCTCTTTCCCTTTTGAATGCACCTTCACTGTTGTGACACTGTCTTCTGTAAGGTCCACAGCAGTGGCTGAACACAGACGAATACAGTGTTTTTCTAAAATAAGCCATTTTCCTAATAAACGATTTAACAAAGCATTTTTATCTAAATTTCTTTAGATTTATTTATTTTGCTTCATGTTTGTAAATATTTTGCCTGAAAGTGTATGCACCTTGTACATGTCTGGTGCTTGCCGGGGTCAGATGAGGGTGCCAAATCCCCAGGAACTGGAGTTACAGATGGCAATGAGCTTCCATGTAGCTTCTGGGAACTGAACCTGGATCCTCAGTGGAGCAGCAAATGCCCTTAACCACTGAGCCAACTCTCCAGCTCCATAAAGCATTTTTATAGAGATTATAGATTTTTTGTTGGAACAGCCTTTAGTTCTCATTAAAAGTGACCATAAGATATTAATTTCTTATATTTTCTTGGCCCTGAATATACACATCAACCTCACCATCAACGTTCTCAAGCCACAGTGATACATCTGTTATTATCAATGAAGTTACATTTTAAATTTTCCTTTTAACACATAATAATGACTTTAGTGATACAAGGAAAAAACACCCATTATGAATCAAGGCCTACAATGCAAGCATACATTATGACCCAGAAAGATATGAATATCCTTGTATCATAGGACATGTACTAGTAGTTCCCAAACCAAGTAGCTTGCTTTAACAGGTTCACTACCTTACAATAATTTTGGCATATACAAACGCCCCAAAATTAATTCATGATTAATATATTTAAATAGATGCATACTTACTATTTTGGATGCCAATTTAATACCTAACTAAACTTGAAAAATATGTTTTTGAAGAGAGAATTTAAAATGTATTTAATCTCATAAATAAAATGTCAGTTTGTAGTAGAACTACTACACACATTGGTTCACTCGCACAGTGTGCCATGGATTGCCAGGTATGAATGATTGAATGCCAAAATCAAACATTAATTTCATTGTAGAAAGATTTTGGATTTAGGCCAAATTGGGTAAATGTTAAGGCTTTTCTTCTTGTAGCAGTATTGCCTCAATCATAGTCGTTAGTTTCTTTGAGCCTTTGTTGGAAGCGATAATTTTGTCAGTTGCATGGAGATGTTGTGATAAACTGGATGGTATTTGCATAAATGTTCACAGAATTAACAACCAATGCTATCACGTGACATTAAGAGCTAAGCCGTGCCCTTTATCATAACTTACATGTTGTTGAAGTTCTGATCCTCTGTGCCTTAGGGTGTGACTGTAATGAATAGTCTCTAAAGATGGAAGACTGTGGAAGCGTAGGGAGAAGATGGCGATCTGCCTGTCAAGGACAAAAACCTTAGACGAAGTTGGAAAACAACCCTGCCCATACTTAGATATAGGACCCAGAAAATTGAGAAGATAATGTTCTCCTGTTTAAGACATCTTGTCTGTCATATTTTATTAGTGTTTGTATAAAACTACTTCAAAAAATGGAGCTACTACATTTTGATAATTGTTTTTATTTTTTTTTCAGATGATATATTTGATCAGGCAGCCCCCTTTGTCAGATCCTCCCCACCTCCCTACCCACTTAATTTATTCTTCCTCTCTCTAAAAAGCAAAAAGCAAAATTAGAAAAAGCAATAAGACAAAAAATTACCAAAACAAAAAGACCACCAAACACAAAGAAACAAACCAAAGACCATGGAGTCTGTTTTCCATTTACCAGCTACACCTGGGCATGGGGCCTGCTATGACTGTGGATTATATTCTCAGTGACAGGTAGATCGTGGAAGCTAGGTTCTCTCAGCTATAACAAGCAGAAGCAAGAACATTAAGAACAGAGGGTGGTCCACTCCAGGACTGTCATTCTATCAGTCATGCTGCATTCTATTCACAAACATCTTATTGTTGATACTACCAGAAGGGAGAGCAGAATACACTGGACCTGAAAACCAGAGATCCTATACACTAGGATTATACTTGCAGAATTCTCAGAAAAGGGAGAAAGTTTTTTTTTTTTTTTCAAAATGGTAAAACAGCATTTCAATTTAAGCAATGGACACTTAGGTAAAGTCACTGAACACAGGACCAAAATTCTATACACATAGCTTATACTAAGAACTGTAAGTTTAGAATTTCAATCAGGAAATCAAGCAGCCCTTGAATAAGAACTCTAAGAATATGGTTCTTAGAAATAACAGCTACAATTGACTTTCTCCATCGCTCCACTCTTAGGTTTCTGATGCTGCTGGGATCATGGGCCACAATATTCTCTTAACTTTTAAGCTCTCTTCATGAAAAGTTCAATCATCATTATGCTAATGGCTCGAGGAAATGAAATTAAGGTGATAATGCTTATTCAATGAACATTAAATCAAGATAAACCTGAAGCAAAAACTTCGTAACCATATCACAGTACTGATCTCAGCTAAAACAGCTATTAAGCGGTTGATGAATCCTCAGAGTGGGATAAGACTCATCAACATAAATTTTCTATATGATAATTGAATTGGAGAAGTGTTTGGGAACACAAAGAATTTTATTCATGTGCATATAGCTTATAAGGACGATGTTTTCTCAAATATATATATCACTACTTACTGGGAGCTTTAGGAAAAGTTCTGAAAACCCCTGCAGTCATCAATTCTCATCTGTGTTTAATTACCTGAATAATCTAGACAAGTTTGAATCTTCCAAGCCACTGGTGTTTTCAATGACCAACTGTTTATAATAAACAAACATGATCAGAAGCCATTCTGCTTTCTTAACCCTTAGCATTTTGAAATGTCTATAAAGAAGAAAGCAACACTAGAGAGAAGATCTAGCTGTATAGCAAGGTAATTATGTACATCTTATGTCACCTAAGTATTTTACTTCTGAATGCTAAATAAAGTTATTATCTTTCTAATGCTTGAATTGAGAAACCCTGTTATGTTCTATGTCCATTCCAACCTCTCAGGACTGTTATGCTTTGTTTTGTTGTTTTTGTTTTGTTTTGTTTTAATAAATATTTTTATTTTATAATTAATTTAATTTTACATATCACAACCAAAAATATGCTTTGTTTTTTAACCTGAAAAACACCAAGAGTTTAGTATGTATGTATATTCACATCGGTTTTGCCATTTCTAAGTAACCACCCTCACAGATATTTATGATTTTGAAATTGTCCTTTGTGATGCTTAAATAATCATTCATCACTCCTATTACATTAAAATCACCTAATGATGATGCAATTGAACAATAGTTGGAAAATCATTAATTGTAAACAGATACTGATGAGGTTGTCAAAAATCAAGATGACATAAGTTATTTGTAATCTATAAGTAGCTAGAGAATAAAAATATGATGTGAAATAAATTCATGTCTAAAGTAACTCAAATGAAAAATTATATAGCAAACTTTACAGGTTTGTAATAATAGATGTTTGCTTGAGTTATTTAATGCCTTATAAAAATGCAACACCAATGGTTACAAAAAATAAAGCAAAAGCATAAATTCTGTATTTAAGAGTCTACATTCAAGTAGAAATATAGGCAGGTTTACTTTATATAAATTTTGGGTCTGGCTGTAGAATGGGAGTTCCTTCCTTCCTTGAATCCAGGTAGTTATGAATACTAAATGCAGAGGACTATACAATCTTATACAGCACTTTTGTCCTTTATAATCTCATAGATAGATAGACAGACAGATGGACGGACAGACAGATGGATAGATGGACAGACGGATGGATGGATGGATGGATGGATGGATGGATGGATGGATGGATGGATGGATGGATGAGTGAATGGGTGGGTGGATAGTTGGATGAACAGATGGCCAGAAAGACAGACAGACAGATAGATAACACTAAATACAGCAATTGCATTGATTAGAAATTGCTGGATAGTGTTTGTCATTGTTTCAATCAGATTTAATATATGGAAAACAATAACAGATTGGCATATTAAAAAGCAGTATGAGATGCAGTTTTATTTTTAGATTTTGATCATAAATATCCTTTAAATATTTCTTCCATATAGTCTTTTAAATGTAATAAAGCTTTTAAAATTCTAGGTAGAGAGAGCTGAACATTCTGACAGGAATATTAATCAAAGATACACCCTAAGGGACTTAATTAAATATATTTCTACAATTAAAATTTCCCTTGAACCTAGACATTTTAACATCAAGGGTAATTATTCCATATTTATTCCATTCATGTACATACATATATGTGTACATACACATAAGCTGTGACATGTAACATGGTTAGATACCAGATAATGAAACTTACTATAGGAAATAAGTTTCATATATATATTTTATCATACACAAGTTACGTGTAAAGAAAAGAATATATTACTTTTGGTTAGTGGATTTTAATCATTTTGCAAGTTGCTATACTGCATTTCTCTTTTATTTTAAAGCACAAGATGCATACTTGGTCACAGCCTTGTGAACCACAGTGCTTACTTGCTCAGTGTATGGATTCCACAGTTGTGTTTTGTGAAGCTTGTAACAAAAATCACACGTTGAAGTGACAGGAAAGCTACATAATGTCAAGAGTCTCAATGCAGAAATCAGGTATCACAAACACGGATTTTAATATACATAACTAGAACAATATACCTACGGCAGATGGGAGACAGGTAGGCGGGACCGTAGGTAGGAAAGTAGGTATGTATGTAATCATCTAGATCAGTAAGAGAAAGATGATACAAACCCCACCTCTCAGAGCTCAGGGAGTTATGGGAAAGAAGAGGCACGAAGATTGTAAGACACAGTGAGGGTGGAGGACACCAAGGAGACAGTGCTTTCCAGACACAACAGACTGATGCACATAAGACCTCACAGAGATAATTATAGCATGCACAGCACCTGCATAGATACAAGCCAGATGGGTTCCCAGCATTGAGAGGAGAAATGGACATGGAGGGGGGGGGCAGTAACTCAGAAGCTGTCTCCAAGTGACGTCTATTTGCAAGGAAAATTAGTTTTTTTCAATGGAGTCTCACTGGATATACAAACCATACTTAAGTGGGGGGTCTATGATCAGTAATAGATGGCCAACACAAAATGAACTCACCAGTATTTTTTGGAGGGTTTTGGGTTTCAATGCTTTGTCTGGGTGTTTTTTATTGTTGTTTTGAGTTTTTGTTTATTTGTTTGTTTTTTACCTAACTGGTGTAGCTAGAGTTTTCCTGCCGGGCCCACAGTCAGGACAAATCTCTGCCACCCGCCAGTCTCCAGCTCCCAAGTCCCGCCAGTCTCCAGCTCCCAAGTCCCGCCAGTCTCCGAGCCCACTTATAAAATAAACACACAGACGCTTACATTATTTAAACTGCTTGGCCATTAGCTCAGGCCTATCATTGTCTAGCTCTTACTCTTATATTTAGCCCATTTCTATTAATCTCTACTTTGCCACGTGGCTCGTGGCTTACCGGTACTTTACATCTTCTCCTCTCGGCGGCTCCAGCCAGTCTCTCCTCCCTCAATTTTCCTCTCTGTTCGTCCCGCCTATACTTCCTGTCTGGCTACTGGCCAATCAGTGCTTTATTGATACAGAGTAATATCCACAGCACTTTCCCTTTCTTTCTTTTTCAAAAAGGAAGGTTTTAACTTTAACATTACATATAACAAAACAATTATCGAGCAAGAATTATAGTTACAATATTAAAGAAGATATCCTATCTATCTTATATTTATGAGTTTAAGGTTTTATATCTAACTTATCTTTTATCATAACTGAGGAAATTACACCTATCTAGTCTTCAACCACATCAAAGACCTCAGAAGGATATAATACTACCTGAGAAATGGAGAAGATGTAAGCAACTTTTGGGAGTCTTGTAGGGTAGACAGAGACAGCTGACAGCCTGGACAGTCATTCAAAGTTCTCTTGTAAAGTTGGGGCATCTGTTTTCAGCTCATAGGCCTAGAGTCTCTCAATCATTTTTTTCTGTGTCCTGTAGAATGTCTGGCAGTTTCCTCTGTAAAGCAGGAACCTGAAGGACCATTTTGTCAAGCAAAGTTCAGTGGTTACCTTTCTATGGGTCCTGCATGTCCAGTCGATCAAGCAGTCCAGGCAAGAACAGTTTCTTGCCCAAATGGCTATTTTTGCCAAGGTGAAGATAAACTCCATGTGGAGTGTCTTTGATGTCCATCCTCCTCTGAAGTAAATCCAGTGCTGCCAGGAGCAGACATGTCTCATTGTCCAGAACGTCTAAATTTTTAAAACATTTTAAATGCCATATTCTGTAGGTCTTTGAAGTATTTGAAGATTACCTATCTATCTGAAATATATCTATGTATACCTAGAAGACTTAACTAACATGGCTACAAATATGATTATCATAGATGACTAATTATTAATCTATTTCTTAATTATCCATTACAATTTTAAATGAGTTACATAAACATAATACCTCAAACAAAAGTAGAAATATACACATAGTATAACAAAATCAACTTTAAGTTTGTATCAATAAGCAAAAATTTATACCAACGTAAAACATTTTAAACATAAACTAAAATCTATACCAATGTAAAACATTTTAAACAAGTTGTTTTTTAAAAGTAGATTCATTAATCTATCCTTTTATCCTATCATCTCTATATCCTATATATATTATATCCCCTTTTGTTTTTTAGAAAGAGATCGCATTTATAATTAACCTGTTTTAAATAAAAATATTGGTTTTTCTTTGTCCCATACCAGAGGGCTCTTTTGATATGGGACAAAAGAATCTTTTAACCTTTTATTTTAGGAATATGTCTGGGTTTAGAGAGGGAGTGAGCCCATTCCATCTCCAAAGCTAGCTTGGTATATTTGGGAATTTGGGCGTAGATTCTCTTACTACTTCCTGCTGGAGGAGGGCGCTGTACCTTATGGGGACATAAAGAACATTTTAGGATTATGGAGTAGTCCATGAGGGTGTATCATCTGAGCCAGTTGTCTTGAGATGTTCTGGATGTTGGATCATCTGGGCCATGGTGTCATTGGAGACCTCAGGTGGTCTTGGCTGGTCAAACCTGATGTATCTTAGTCTGGAACAAATCCATAGCCTCTGGCTTTCTGTGGAAACAAAAGCAGAACTTCTTTTCCAAAGCAACATATCCTTATATCCAAATTTTGAAGTCAAGGTATCTTTAAAATATATATATTGGTTTAACTCAGCTTCCTGTACAATCAAATATCTTTTTGCAGTTAAGAATCCCAAAGACAACACAATGCAGATTCTCTGTGTGATATCCATCTTTACGTGGCTTATATTTTATATTACCTTTACTGTCTCTTTAAAGACTTCCTTTTTTCAAAACTATCTATTTCTTCATATAACTGTATATATTTCTTTTTATCTCTCTTTGAAGCCTACGTACATTTTTACACACATTTTAAAGCATTTAAAGTCTTGTTTCATCTTAACTTGTCTTATTGTGAACCTGTTACTTTAAACTGCAGCATTTCTAGGACTGAAACGGTTCTGTGGCTGTTGGCTCCGCCCACCTCAGCTTCCCAACATGGCGGTGATATGTTTACCATCAGCTCTGGGAGCCTTCGTGGGTCTATGCTTCTATCAAAGCAGCGTGTCGCCCAGAAACCTCTTTTTTTGTTTTGTACTAGCAAAGGCTAAATCCACCACGCAGTTTAATGCGCCACTTGTAGACGCCTCATTCCCGCCATACTGCAAGTCGAACAAGCACACCAGGAACCCGCCATACAGTAGCTCAAGCCCGCAGGCTGCGGCTAACTTGACAAAGACAACTAGGAAGCTGTTTTAGCTCCGCTTTAGAATCTTCTTTTTACGCTTTCTCAGGTTTTAAGTGGAAATTCCTGCCCCACGTTCTGGCGCCATTTGTAGCTAGAGTTTTCCTATTGGGCCCACAGTCAGGACAAATCTCTGTCACCCGCCAGTCCCACAGCCGCTCAGACCCAACCAAATAAACACAGAGACTTACATTGCTTACAAACTGTATGGCCATGGCAGGCTTCTTGCTAACTGTCCTTATATCTTAAATTAATCCATTTCTATAAATCTATACCTTACCACATGGCTTGTGGCTTACCAAATCTTCACATGCTGTTTGTCATGGCGGCCGCTGGCAGTGTCTCCTCAGCCTTGGCAAAGAGCTTGCAGTAATTTTTTGGGAGAAATTAACAGCAAATATCCCAAAAGTGATAGAATTGATCTTATAAAGAGAGCTGATTGGATCTTGCCGCGAATTGTACGCAAAAAACCCATATCTGGAGTTCGTACATTTTATACAGATGCCAACAAACAAGGAAAGGCAGGTTACAAATAACTGGTCTTTTGCTTATATATTATGGTTTCCAATTATGTGTTACTATGGGTGTGTGGGTGTGTCTACTTGTTTGTCTTTCTCATGCTTTTTATTTTCTTTGTTTTAATTTATTCTTGTTTGTTTGTATTTTTCCTGTCTGTTTTCTAAAGAGAGGAGGCACAGAGTTGTATGCATGGTCAGGTGGGGATAATCTGGAGGGAGAGGAAAGAGGGGAAACTGTGATCAGAATATATTGTATGGAAAAACTGTTTTCAATAAAAAAGAAATACATATGTAATAGATAGATTGATAGTGAAATAAGCAAATCTTACCTTTTCACCATTTTATGTATTTGTACTAGGAGTAGATGCTAAAATTTTAAATTAAGATGAATTGCTTGTACTTTTCCAAATATAATTACATGAGAAATCTTTAAATATTACATTCCAAAAATAAATGCATTTTACCATGTCATAGTATCATTAATTTAAGCTTTGTATTAAAGAGTAGACATTGTGAAGTATAATGTAGCTAGAGTTTTCCTGCCTGGCCCACGGTCAGGATAAATCTCTTTCACCTGCCAGTCCCACAGCCGCTCAGACCCAACCAAGTCAACACAGAGACTTAATTTGCTTACAAACTGTATGGCCGTGGCAGGCTTCTTGCTAACTGTCCTTATATCTTAAATTAATCCATTTCTCTAAATCTATACCTTGCCACATGGCTCGTGGCTTACCGGCATCTTTACATGCTGCTTGTCCTGGCAGCGGCTGGCAGCAACCCCCTCCGCCTTCCCGTTCTTTTAATTCTCTCTGTTAGTCCTGCCTATACTTCCTGCCTAGCCACTGGCCAATCAGTGTTTTATTAGCAACACATTTGCCATACAGAACATCCCACAGCAGTATAACATTATTTAACACTCTCAATATAAAGTGACTGAGTTACTGCTGTATCTAACTGAGGCATATAACTACTAATAAAGGGTTTCCCTATGTACTTATGAAACTATGGAGGTTCAAGGACTTGGCTAAAGGAAGATATCCATTAAATTTTAGTAAGTCAAAAATGTCTCCCACTAACTATTTTTCACATTGTTCTGACAAAATACCTAACAGAAGGAAAGAAAGGTTCATTTATGACTCAAATATTTCAGTTCATCAGTTGTGAGCACAATATGGATAAATGGCTCCATGTCAGGGGACGCTTGGCATTACAGCTTACACATTCACACTGTGGTCAAGCAGAATGCATAGAGTCCAGGACTAAAATGAGCAGCAGCTATAACCTTCAAAGACACATCCCTAGTAACCAGTAGCTAAGCCCTCTCTCCTAAAAGCTGCAAAGTCTGCAAAACAGAGCCACAAGCTGGCAACTAATTATTCAAATCAGGATTTTGTGGGGAGAATTTCAGATTCAAATCGTAACTCACCAAATATTTTTCTCAGTGTATATTATAGCATTTTGTTGTTCATTAGAGATAGAAAATTACTTGTCTTTGAAACTTGAAACATAGATCAGATAGCTACATGTCAAATACATTTAGTCTGAAGTGTAATTTAGGAGCAGTAAACACATGATAACAGAAAAATAATGAATTGATAGAACATTCCCCTTATGATACTATCAAAAGTTGTATCGTTGCTGTTGGTTTACCCTCCATGACTTGATGGTAAGAGCTTACGGCTGAAGACACCACATCCTTGTGGCATAGAACATGGAGAAATCTAGTAGATGTTCAAGGGGAAGCTTCATACTACTAGCTGCATTCATAGTACTAGCAGGTGCTATACATATTAACAGGAAAGAAAAGCAATCCCCATTTTAGCCAGCTACGAACTGCAAGCTATAATAACCTACCTGCAAGATATACCCACTGGTCCAATGGTAGCGTGAATATTGTAGAATCTAAGAACCATTTTAAGGCATATTGAATGGGGTGAAACCCCTGCCTAAATTAGGCCAAGAACCAGATATGACATGGCCCCTAGGGGAAAACATCAGTAGTAGTAGTAATAGTAGTAGTAGTAGTAGAATTAGTATTAGTATTATTAATGCTAAATGACCATAACAATAAAATGACTCCTAATGACATATTCTGACACTCATACATTAGTGAATCATTTGACCCTCACAAGAGGAACCTGTTCTTGCAAAAGATGGTTTTAGCCATAAGTTTCTTTGGTCCCATCTGGCACCGTAGTCCCGTGTTTCTCAGGTCCCACCCTGCCCCATGGTCCCACAGCCGCTTATAAAATAATCACTCAGAGGCTTAATATTAATTGCAAATTATATAGCCTGTGTGTCAGGCTTTTTGCTAGTTGCCTCTTATAACTTAACTCAACCCATTTCCATTAACCCTATATGTTTCCACATAGCTATGGCTTTACAGGTCTGCTGGCATCTTATTGCTCCTTTGGTGGAAGGGTGGCCTCTCCTCTCACTCTCCTTTTTTTTTCTCCCATCTGTTCTGTTTGAATGACCTGCCTAACCTTATTCTGCCCTGCCATAGGCCAATGTAGCTTTATTTATCAACCAATCAGAGCAGCACATATTCACAGCGTACAGAAAGACATCCCACAGCAGATGGCAATTAACAAGAGAACACAGCTAGCACAACTAACTAGACAGCATGTGAAGAGTGAGAAACTTTTGACTGCTTAGTCCTGAATACTGCTTTTTTCAATCACATGCCTCCCCTTAAGGCTCAAGGATCTATGTAGAAAAGCAGAAAGAAAACATGTAAGAGCCATAGATGGTGGATGACTTCAAGGAAACCATGTTTTCTAGCCACAACAGAGAAGATGTACATATGAACTTACAGAGACTGATAGTATCACAAGACCTGAAGAAGCTTAAGCCAGACAAAATCCCAGTACAAGAGAAGAGAAAGTTGCCATGAAGTCTCACCTCTAGCCAAGAGGGTACTTGCAAATGATAGCTTTGGGGGAAGAGAAAATCAGCTTTCTTCAGTACAGTCACATATCAACCACAGACAAGGGGGCAGTTCTCATACTCAGGTTTAGTTGGCCAACACAAACTGGACTACGTGTTTTATAGGGGCTTTTATCTTTGTTTTGTTTTGTTTTAAAAGAGAAATAACAAAACTTTAGGTGGTTAGGGAAGGCTCTGGGAAGAGGTAAGGGGCTGGAAAGAATACGATCAAAAATATATCGTATAAAATTTACAAGAATAACTAAAAATAAAAGTTTTCACAATTTTTAGTTTGTGGGTTTGGGAGATGGTTCATCACTTAAAAGCACCTGGTGCCATGACAGCAGATCAGAGTTCAATTCCCAGCACCCTACCAGACAACTTTCAAACATCTGTAACTCTGGATCAACGATAACTGGCAACACTCCAGGCACCTGCACAGGAGGTGTGCATATAAAGACACATATACATGGTAATTTTTCTTTTTAAAAATTTAAATTTTCTATGGGGTCTTCCCCACGGTGTTGAAACCTTTCTCTGAGCTTCTATTAACAATGCTAAATGCAGCATACTCAGATGAAGGGAGCACTGAATTCAATTTAGTATTCTGGTCTCGTCTCTTAAAATAGTTACTGTAATAATCATAAATAATCGTCCCTCTTTCTTTTCTGTTACATTTACATTATTTGTATCTTTACAAATATCATGCTATCATACCATGTATCTTCATGATAATACCACAGCCAAGGCATCTAAAGACTTTTATTTTTGCTATTTTCTTTTTTTTCTAATTTTTTATTTAGAAATTTTTTTATTATTATTATTATTAAGAATTTTTTTTACTCATTTTGCATACCAACCACAGATTCCCCTCTCCTCCCTCCTCCTGCCTCCCAGCCTTCACCCCCAAACCCATCCCTGATTCCCACCTCCTCCAAGGCAAGGTCTTTCATGGGAAGTCAGCCGAGCCTGGTACATTCAGTTGAGGCAAGTCCAAGCCCCTCCTCCCTATACCAAGGCTGCACAAAGTGTCCCACCATAGGCACTGGGCTCCAAAAAGCCGGCTCATGCACCAGGGATGGATACTGATCCCACTGCCTGGGGGCCCCCTAAACAGTTTAAGCTAAACAACTGTCTTGCCTATCCAGAGGGCCTAGTCCAGTATCATGGGGGCTTCTCAGCTATTGGTCCATAGTTCATGCATTTCTACTAGTTTGGCTCTCCATCTCTGTACATTTTCCCATCATGATCTTGATGTCCTTTGCTCATAGAATCCCTCCTCTCTCTCATCAACTGGACTCCTGAAGCTTGGTCTGGCACCCAGCTGTGGATCTCTGCATCTGCTTCCATCAGTCACTGAATGGGGGCTCTATGATGACAATTAGGGTATTCAGCCATCTGATCACCAGAGTAGGCCAGTTCAGGCACC
This sequence comes from Peromyscus nudipes, assembly GCA_902168325.1. Lineage (NCBI taxonomy): Eukaryota > Metazoa > Chordata > Mammalia > Rodentia > Cricetidae > Peromyscus > Peromyscus nudipes. The sequence goes on along the minus strand of CABHPH010042568.1, from coordinate 8,608 downwards.
CTCTTGACTATTGCCAGTAGTCTAAGGTGGGATCATTCTTGTGGATTCTTGGGAACTTCCCTAGCACTCTGTTTCTCTCTATCCCCGCAATGTCTTCATTTATCATGGTATCTTTCCTTGGTCTTCAACTCTGTGCCTGTTCCAGCTTGAACTTCCCATTTCCTTATGTTCTCGTTCCCCCATCCCTTGCCCTCTATTACCCCCCTCACCCCCAGTTTGCTCATGTAGATCTCATCTATTTCTCCTTCTCTGGGATATCTATGTGTCCCTCCTAGGGTACTCCCTGCTAGCTAGCCTCCCTGGAGCTGTGGGTTGCAGTCTGGTTATCCTTTGCTTTACATCTAGTATCCACTTATGAGTGAGTACATACCATATTTGTCCTTCTGAGACTGGGTTACCTCACTCAGGATGATGCTTTCTAGTTTCATCCATTTGCCAGAAAATTTCATGATATCGTTGCTTTTCTCTGCTGAGTAGTATTCCATTGTGTATATGTACCACATTTTCTTAAGCCATTCTTCAGTTGAGGGGCATCTAAGTTGTTTCCCAGGTGCTGGCTATTATGAATAATGCTGCTATGAATATGGTTGAATATGTGTCCTTATAGTAAGATTGAGCATTCCTTGGGTATATGCCCAAGAGTGGTATAGCTGGGCTTTGAGGAAGATTGAGTCCTAATTTTCTGAGATACCACCATACTGATTTCCAAAGTGACTGTATAAATTTGCACTCCCACCAACAGTGGAGCAGTGTTCCCCTTGCTCCACATCCTCTCCAACATAAGCTGTCTTCAGTGTTTTTGATCTTAGCCATTCTGACAGGTGTAAGATGGTATCTCAAAGTAATTTTGATTTGTATTTCCCTGATAACTAAGGATGTTGAGCAATTCCTTAAATGTCTTTCAGCTATTTGAGATTCTTCCATTGAGAAATTTTTTATTCATATCAACCATAGATACCCCTCTCATCCCTTCTCCCTCTACCCCCAGCCTTTTCCCAGGTTATCCCCTACTCCCTCCTCCAAAAAGTAAGGACTCCCATGGAGAGTCAGCAAAGCCTGGTACATTCAGTTGGGGCATGTCCAATCCCCCCGACACCTGCCTCAAGGCTTTGCAAGGTGTTCCACCATAGGTAATGGGTTCCAAAATTTCAGCTCATGCACCAGGGACAAATTCTGATCCCACTACCAGGGGCGCCTTAAACAGACCAAGTTACACAACTGTCTCTCTTATGCAGAGGACCTAGTTGAGTCCCATGCAGGCTCTACAGCTATTGGTCTAAAGTTGATGAGTTCCCACTAGTTTGGTTTGGTTGTCTCTGTAGATTTCCCCCATAATGATCTTGATGCCCAAAGCTCATATAATCCCTCTTCCCTTTCTTTGACTGTACTCCTGGAGCTCAGCCTGGTGCTTGACCATGGATCTCTGCATCTGCTTCCATCAGTTACTGGATGAAGGCTCTAGGATAACAGTTAGGGTATTCACCAATCTGATTACTGGGGTAAGCCAGCTCAGGCACCATCTCCACTATTGCTAGTAGTCTAAGCTGGGGTCATCCTTGTGGGAACTTCCCTGGAAACTTCCCTAGCATCAGGTTTCTCCCTATCCCCATGAGGTCTCCCTCTATCAAGATATCTCTTTCATTGCTCTCCCACTCCATCCCTGTTCCAGCTCAACCATCATGTCCCTTTATGTTCTCATCCCCCCATCCCCTACCTCCTATTTCCTGCCTCACTCCTAGTTTATTCAGGAGATCTCATCTATTTCCCCTTCTCAGGGTGATCCATGCCTCCCTCTTGAGGTCCTCCTTGTTAGCTAGCTTCTCTGGAGCTGTGGGTTCTAGTGTGGTTATCCTTTGCTTTGCATCTAGTATCTACTTATGAGTGACAACATACCATGTTTGTCTTTCTGAGTCTGGGTTACCTCACTCAGGATCATATTTTCTAGTTCCATTCATTTGCCTGCAAATTTCATCACTGTTTTTTACTGCTGAGTAGTACTCCATTATGTATATGTGCCACATTTTTTATCCATTCTTTGGTTGAGGGGCATCTAGGTTGTTTCCAGGTTCTGGCTATTATGAATAATGCTGCTATGAATATAGTTGAGCATGAGTCCTTGTGGTATAATTAAGCATTCTTTGAGTATATGCTTAAGAGTGCTATCATTGTGTCTTTACGTAGATTGTTTCCCAATTTTCTGAGAAACCACCATACTGATTTCTATAATGGCTGTACAAGTTCTCACTCCCACCAGCCGTGGAGGAGTGTTTCACTTACTCCACATCCTCCCCAACATAAGCTGTCCTCAGTGTTTTTGATCTTAGTCATTCTGACAGGTGTAAGATGGTATCTCAGAGTCATTTTGATTTGCATTCCCTGGTGACTAAGGATGTTGAGCAATTCCTTAAATGTCTTCCCACCATTTGAAATTCTTCTGTTGAGAATTCTCTATTTAGCTCTGTAACCAATTTTAATTGGATTGTTTGGTATTTTGATGTTTAGTTTCTTGAGTTCTTTATGTATTTTGGAGATCAGCCTTCTGTCAAATGTGGGGTTGGTGAAGATCTTTTCCCATTCTGTAGGCTGTCATTTTGTCTTATTTACTGTGTCCTTTGCCTTACAGAAGCTTCTCAGTTTCAGAAAGTCCCCTTTATTAATTGTTGCTCTCAGTGTCTGTGCTACTGTTGTTATATTTAGGAAGAGGTCTCCTGTGCCAATGCATTCAAGGCTACTTCCTACTTTTTCTTTTCTCAGGTTCAATGTAGCTGGATTTATGTTGAGGTCTTTGATCCGCTTTTACTTGAGTTTTGTGCATGGTGATAGATATGGATCTATTTACAGCCTTCTACATGTTGACATCCAGTTATGCCAGCCCCATTTGTTGAAGATGCTTTCTTTTTTCCATTGTACACTTTTGGTTTGTCAAAAATCAGGTGTTCGTAGGTGTGTGGATTAATATCAGAATCTTCAATCCAGTTCCATTGGTCCACATGTTTTAAAGAATATGGGGAAATTTAGCAATAGTTATAGCCATCTTGTATTTGAAAATCACACATGCAATGTCTTGATCCTAGATCTGGAGAAACAGAAGATGTTAACTTCACCCCACTTCAGTGAGAACAGAAAATGCTTATGCCCAAGGTTTCTATAACTACATCCTTGTTCTGCCAAGATGCCAATGTTTTCTGGGGGATCCCAACTGACAATTGCATGTAGTCATTATTCCCAAACTCTTATGACTGATAATAGGAGACTTTCTCAGCTCTTTGAGCACTCTGAATGATGGCAGAGTGTTATACTTAATTATTCCAGAGGAGTGGACTCTGTGTTTTGTTGAGTTTATCGGACATGCTCTGAATGGTATGTGTATGCTATGCTATCATTAGACATGGTAGTGAGAATTAATGGAGGTAGAAGCAACAAGGGATAGAGTAAATCCTTAGTCATGTGACTTTTTATGTATGGTATTAGAGACTGAAACCAAGTCTTATCCATGCTATAGAAATATGCTGAAATTGAGCTCCCTTGAGATACTGGATGAAGGTTTGTAACTAGTCTTGTTTGGATAATACCATGGTATCCTGTGTGTTAAGAGTCAGCATACCCCAGTTTTTTCTGTGCTCTTTCATGTGCTATTGTGTGTCAGATACACTGGTAGATTGTATCTGAAAATTGTATAATATCCAAGTTATTGCTAAATGAAAGAAATCATAGTCAAGAATGCCATCCTTGAAAAAGTCAACTACTGGTTTTATTTTGAAGCCACTATTTGCCACATGATACAAAAAAAGGTTATTGACTTTTCATTTTCATCTCTGATTCCATAAGACCTAAATCTTTTAGTAAGAGTTAATTGGGACATTGTAAAGTATTTCAATAATATCAGGCATGAAGTAATTAATAATAGAGAGAAACATAATATTACTTTAAACATTGAGAACAAAAGATACATAAAGGAAGGACTTGGTATTTTCATGATAAGTCTGAGATGTGTCATGTGATGGAACACAGAATAGAGCATGGGGCAAAGAGTTCTGACTTCCAGGTCAAGTGTTCCTACCTTTCATCATTTAATTATTTGATTGTATAAAGTCCCACAGCTATTTTTGTGTTGGTGTTGAAATTGATTTTCCAACTACAAACTTTGTTAGACAACTTCACATACTATTTATTCCTTTGATGTACAAAACAGTTTCACGCAAGGCCAAGCATGTAGCAAGTCTTCAATAAATAATTTCATACAATTATGACCTTATGACAATAGACTGAGGAAGGCACTTTGTTCTAGCTGCAACTCATCCATTCTTCTAATATTTTCTTCTAGTTATCTTTAATATTCCTTAAAAATGCATTACTGCAGGATGAAAAGGTTTTATAGTTTTATTGCCCTTTGTAATTCAGTCCCAAATCTCCTTGACTAAATGATAAACTAAATGAAAATGTCCATTCTAAAAACCTCTAAACATTTTCTCCTTAATCTATTTTTTCACTTAAATTTTAAAATGCAGATGCCTATCAAAGAAAGACACTTTATCCAATTCTATAATCTAAAATTCCTTCCATATTTCCTTAGTCCTGCTTAGGTTCATCAAATCAAATGACTTGTATACATCCTACTTGAATTATTAATCAGATTAAGATACTGAAATTTTTACAACAATTTGAAACATTATACCCAGTAATATGTAAGTTCCACTATCCAACATAATTTTAGTAGAGAACATATTTTAAAACTATTATTTGACTACTAGTACCTGGATTTAAATATATTTAACTCTAGATTAGATTGGCAAACACAAAATTAAAAGCCATTCCTTCAACATATCCTACTATATTTTTACTTTAATTTATAGTTTAAAACTAAGCAAATTATCTTTTTAAAAATGAAAACAATAAAGACAATAGGTTTTATTTAATAATTATTATAAAGTATATCACTGGTTTTTATTTTCCAGAGATTATTACCATCAGATGTCATTGTTTTGATTATTGGTAAACAAATGTCAGAACCAATCACCTTTTCACTATTAATATCCTATTTGCCACCCCTTCTTTATTTCATCCTCCTCTTGCCTTATATAAGTTTTATATCCCATGTTTGTCTCTAGATTTTTCTCAACTGATTTCCTATATTACTTTTCCTTTATCTTCATTCTTCTGTTTTTTTATAGGTCTCAGTGGTTGAAGCTCAAAAAATCATAGAGTGTATCCATTCCTAATCATTCTCCAACTTAAAAAAAAATGTCCCCTATGTTGGGGTTTTTGTTGTTGTTGTTTTGGGTGAGTTGTTTTGTTTGTTTGCTTGCTTGTTTCATTTTGTTTTGTTTTCAAAATGATTAGTGTGAATGAAAAGTCAGGGCTTCAAAGACAGACGCCAGCATCTCCACCTAACACTGAAAAATCAGATCAGGAATCTATCCTTGTATAGAGATGTTTCTTCCTTGAAGTTTAGAAAAGGATGGGTGCTGTCAGTACTACCACCAAAATCTAAACCTTTAAAACCCTTCAATCAAACAGTTGGAAAAATAAAGACCGATTGATTTACTCAATTTTGTTTTGTTATTCAGTGAAGGATTTGAAGAAATGAGGGCCATGAACACTCCATTTCATTTTTCTAATATTTACCAGATGGTCTTCAATACAATCATGTAATAATATAAAGTATAAAACTTATAATATTTAGTGATGATGGTAAGCTAATATTTTTGTGTACTAATTTAAGATTTGTAAGAAAAATATAGTTGTATACTCACCTGTGCAAAAATTATGTCATTCATGATACCCAGCCAGTCCAAAAACTTACATTGAATGTTTTAATGAAAGAATTAACATTCAAGTTATACATTTTATTGTGTCTTCAAGAAGACACCATAATAAGAGAATTTTAAAGTCAGATCAAGGTTATTAATGCCATTTTAGGGTTTTCACTGAAAATGATGAAATATACCATGAGAGCAGATGACTCAGAACCTTGAGTGAAAGTCCTGGAAAAGAAATCTCATCTCAATCAATCAAAGAATACAATGCTGTCAGGCTATGTGGAAGAAGATTTATATTTCACAACTTCAATGATTATAAATAATATATGATTATAATAGAGCAGCTCCTAAGGATTCATGAACATTTCTTGACATGTGGCACGACACATAGCCACAACCATTTGCTGCACTACTTCCCTGACCATATGCACTATAAGAGAAAATCATGCAAAATAACTGCTAATGAGTTTGAAGACCCAATGAAATAGAAGAATGCCCTGCACAAATAAAGAAATGGGAGTTTCCAAATATTGAAAATTAGTCAATGCAACAAATATAGAAACCCCATGCTGATGAATAAATAAACAAACAAGGCCTATGTGTCTGAGAGAGAGACAGAGACAAGACAGAGACACAGAGAGAGAGAGAAAAGGGAGAACTGATTTTGAATATCATTTTATTGTAATGGTTCTACTATGATTTCCCTGAACTCTAGGAAAATGCTTCACGAATGTATGTTACCATGGTAGATCGGGTGAAACAAATGCTGGACATCATAGAGATCATACATGAATCCTAGAGATGACAACCGTTTTTCAAAAGCCAAATAAGTTAACAAAACCAAGCAGACAATCTGTTAGTTCTTTGAGAATTTTGTGCAGTATATTTTGATGATATTCTTATTTATCCCCCACCCTTATTTTACCCAGATCCATCTACCCTTCTCTACTAACCTAACTTTGTGCCCTTTTTTTTAAAAAAAAGCCATCAATATAGTTTGTACTGTCCCATATATTCTTGGATGTGTGGCCTTCACTGGAGAATGGCCTACCTACCATGTGTTGTACCCTTAAAGAAATTGACTCTCTCTTCCCAAGCAGTTATCAGCTGTCCATAGTCCCCTAGCCAGGGATAGGATTTCATGCTTACCTCCCTACTCCATGCTGGAATTTTATGTAATCTGAGTCCACAGAGGTCTTGTGCATACTGTCTCAACTGCTGTTAATTTATATGTGCAACTATCCTCTGTGATCAGAAAACACTATTCTTTATAGTCATCCACCATCTCTGGATCCTAAAATCTTTCTGTCCCTACTTCTGAAATGATCTCACACCTTGGGAGGAAAGGGTGTGATAGTGATGTTCCCAAAATAAATAAACCACCTGTACAAAAAAAATACAAGCCATCCACCAATTAAGTTTTCTATGGTAACAGTGATTATTCCCTTAAACTTATAGTCCATCAATAGAGACAGAACCAAAATAAAACAAAATATATTGATATGTGACAACTTCAAATATCTCTCTCTCTCTCTCTCTCACTCACTCACTCTCTCTCTCTCTCTCTCTCTCTCTCTCTCACACACACACACACACACACACACACACACACACACCAAAAAAAGTCCTCAAATTTCCTAAAATAAGAAACTACAAACTGAGCAAAAGGAAAACAAGCAGCAGTATTGAGTGCATGTGTCACATGCAGCAGGAGGTAAAACATGTTGAATTCTCCTAGAGAGCACGAAAAGAATGTTGACATCATTCCAATACATAATAGCTCACATCAGTGATGAGAAGGCAGGGTGTAGACTAGCCAGAAGGTTTAGTTAAAGAAATAAAGGATACTTTTACTACTTAAATTATGAGACTAAAATGTCTTAAGAGCTATGCTGGTCAGTACACTGCTTGCCATACAAACATAAGGACCTGGGATGGACCTCCTGTACCCACATGAAAACAAGGCATAGCATCATGTGTGTGTAATCCTGGTCCTGGGGTAATAGAGGAAAGAGGATCCCCAGGGATTATTTGGCAGCCAGAATAGTTGAAGGAGTAAGCTTCAGGTTCGGTGAAATACTTTGTCTCAAACAATAAGGTAGAAAGAAAGACATACCTCAGTCCCTGGCTTTCACACACAGATATACATGCACACCTGTGTACACACATGTAAATACCTGAACACACATAAAGAATCAAAACCTAATGAATAGCTGGCAGTAAGCCCTTTAATGTTCGAGACTTCTCTCCCATCCTTAATTGGGGAAACACACACAAAGTACACTCACACAGAAACGCTGTCCCTGGCTACACTTGCTTAGCTGTAGCAGTGACACTCACGTAGACCCATGAGTGGCCGGAGTGGGCCTTCTTTCTGTCTCCATATTATGGGCTGTCTTCATCCTCCATGTGTCTTCTCGTTTCCCCCAAGCCACTGCTACTACATAAGGCGACAAACATCAGGGGCTTCCGTGGAGGCTGCCTGTCTGATTCACTAGAACTCTTTCCCCTGCTTTCTATTTCTATTTATCTTTTACCACTCTGGATGTTATTCTCATCTTTCTTATATTTCTTTTGGAATGACTAATGAGCGTCTTTAGAAACATTCTTCTCTTCTGGATTTCCCCATAATAGAAAAGCAGAGAAAATATAAACATGTTAGCATATAGGCGTATCTCCTAGAGTATGATCCCTATATCTGTATATGTGTTTTCTCTTATACTAGTTACAAAGTTTGTAGCTAGAGTTTTCCTGCCTGGCCCACAGTCAGGACAAATCTCTGCCACCCACCAGTCCCACAGTCGCTCAGACCCAACCAAGTAAACACAGAGACTTATATTGCTTACAAA
>CABHPH010042563.1:0-10702 GCA_902168325.1 Peromyscus nudipes | reverse complement strand
ACAGAAACAAATGTGTTCATCTCGTTGTCATAGGACTTTACTTAAGTTCTGTAACAATCCTATAATTGCATTCATCATATTTCCTCATTTTTGTGGCTACCTTATCATATATCATGATGACTATAATATGGATTTTTTTTTGCCTCTGCAGATACTACACAGAAACACGTGTGTTGTCACCTGCATCACAGAGTGAAATGACATAAATGGGGCCAGTAAATAAGGTTAGAGACCTTAAATCTTACACAAACCAACCCTACTGTGACATCATGGGCACAGAGGACACAGTGATAAGCTTCCAGTGAGGTCACAGTTATATCTAATTGATAGCATGAGCTGTATGAACTGCTGCAACTCTGTAGAAACTTACCTAGGAGACACATTTACAAAGGGTTTTCAGATACCAAATTGTGACCAATATGCCCTTACAGTAATCCTGCCTGAGAACAAGTTATGAACAAACACCTTGCACAGTGGGTTGCACTAGATTGCATAGATCCAAGAACATAGCAAATGGTATGTCAAAAGTATAAAAACTGGATTTGTATTCTCATCAGCTTTTGGAGGAAAAATAATGCATCCCGTTTAAATCATCATTCTAAATCTTTTTAAAGAATTTTTTATTCATTTCATATATAATCCACAGATCCCCCTCTCTTCCCTCCTCACACCTCCCTGGCTTCCCCCCAGCCCATCACCCATTCCCTCCTCCAAAAATGTAAGGCCTCCAATGGGGAGTCGGCAATGTAAATCTTGAGCAAAAGATTTTCATTCACTGTTTTAATTGAGAAACTAGAGTTCTTTCATGTTTCTAAGACAGGATGTGTTGCCTTCTGTTGTGACAGAAGACAATGTGGTCTTCATGATCACTATTCCTGAGCCTGCACAGAACACATTGAACAAGGCAACATTGTGAACAATTAAATTTACAGTGGTGTTTCACAATTCCAGTGTAGTGCAGAATTTGTTTCCTTTTGTCTAGTTCCTTACAAGGTTGAAACTCCAGCATGCTAACTCAGGTGCTAGTGATTTTTCGTTATTCTTTCCCAGTAAATATTCCATGAGTAGCTCTTAGTTGTTCATGTATATTATAAATTTTACCCATTATTAATATTTTCATACGTTATATTTTAATTAAAACTTCCCTCTCCCTATTCCATCCTGATCCTTTCTATCTCGTTACCCACCCAATTTAATGTTCTCGCCTGTCTCTCTCTCTTTACTTCTCCTTTTCTATGAAAAAATGAAAACAAACAAAAACTAACAAAATAACAAATACCATAACAACACACACACAAAAACAAGCAAGAAATAAAAAAAAAAGGATTCCATTTTATGTTGCCCTATAGTCCCTGGACATAGAGTCAGCCCTGGACTGTTATTGATATTCTCAGTGACACCATTTGAGAAATCTGATTTTCTCTTTCCCAACAGATATAAATTGCAAATATATTCCTAAATTAGGACTCTGTGTCCATACCCTGTATCATTGTTGGGTTGTATGTGGTTTGAACTTTTGGAAGTTTGTTCATGCCTATTAATGTAGAAGCTTCCTAAAATATATTCATATATAATAGTAATTTTAATGCAATTGGCGCATGTAAAGGTGACAATTTCCCAGCTAGGCATGCCACCAAGTAAACCTCCAGTAATATAGTCAGAAGTTTTTCTGTGTCCTGCCTGGCCCACACTCAGGAAAATCTCTTTCACCCACCATTCCGCAGCTGCTTGGACCCAAGTAAGCACACAGGGGCTTATATTAACTACATACTGCAGGGCCATTAGCTCAGGCTTATTACCAACTAGTTCTTACACTTAAATTAACCCATAATTCTTTTTTATGTTTAGCCATGTGGCTTGGTAGCTTTTCTCAGTTCTGCCTTCACAATTTGCTTCCTGAATGTCTGGCTGGTAACTCCTGACTCAGGCCTTCCTCTTCCCAGAATTCTCGTCTACTTACCCTGCCTGTACTTCCTGCCTGGCTACTGGATAATCAGCGTTTTATTTTTCAATCAATCAGAGCAACACATTTTCACAGTATACAGAACAACATACCACAGCACAGTAGTAGGAATGGGTTAAATGACCCAGCTTGTTAGGTTTTTGGCCAAAGATTTCCCATACACCCCCATCTTGAACATAAATTAATATTACTAGAGCTACTGTTTACACCAACAATGTGATGAAAAGGCTCTCTTGCTAAAGACACTTCCTTATGTCATCAAACACTGAAAATTTCATTTTGTGTTCAAGTAGATACTTCACACCTACTAACTTGGTTTCATGTTGCCGGGAAGTACTGTGCATTCAACTCAAGGATTGAAGTAGTCAGCAATATTAAACTTGATAATGTTTTTAATTGTTTCAATTCTCAAACAATAACTCATTATGAAATGTGTAGATGATATTTATCCATTTCTTAGTATACTGAGTTGTGCTAGTGGACCATTTTACTCCTGACTGCCTGTCCTTTGAAAGAGTAGTTCTCTTACATGAGGGTCAATTTATATTCAGATTATCATGTGCTCCTTGTCGGGCTTCTGTTCTATTCATTATCCCACTGTTTCCATTTCCTAGGATCCATGGCAATGAAGAAACATGAAGTCAGGACTGTTTGATCAACTGAAAAAAAAGGTACTCAAAAATAAACAATACTGGAAGTATTTTTCTCTTAAAATCTTAGATCAAGGAGAGACTCTCACTTAACTAGTAATGCACAATTAAGATGATAGAGAATACCTAGACAAGCTCATTTACATGCTGGGATACCAAAGCCTTACTAGTGTCCACAGCATTCTTAGATACTTCCCTTTCAATGTGGTTTTGGTGGTAGCATAAAAGTTTTCATGTGGTCATACTGTAAGAGTTATTTGATGAGTTTTTATTCACAGACCCAAGAGGATGTGGACCTAGCGGCTCAATTCTGCAACTCAAGGGTGGTATTTGACTTTCTTTAAGGAGCTGGTCACTCAAGAGTAGTCGCAAAGAATGAATGATGTGATGGACCATGTGGAGGAAGATAGAGGAGGCAGAGAAATGACATCACTTGTGAGTATGCTGTAATCATTTCACAATAAAGGGTGAGTTTTTATCCAAATAATGTGGAAACAACACAAAATTGTGATCATTGGTGATAACACAATTTATAATTATAACTATCCAATATTAATTGAAGTATCTGAACAAAAAGCATTAGTTAAATTGTGTTATGTTATTGATATTTCACTGGTGCATGTTTAATCAATATAGAGCATGATGTAATATCTGGGGCTCCATTTCTTTACTCATGGATGGAAATGTATACATATATTCACAAAGTAAGAGGGTTGACAATTATGTCAATGTCATATTCCCCAAATAACAGTTTTTCATTTGTATTAAACTAAATTAAGTCTGTAGCATCTACACATTATTATTTTATTCAGACCTAACAATATATCAGCATACCTGCACTCCCTTGTCTCTTTCTAAATCTGAGCTAAGATCTGGAAGAATAAGAAAAAGAGAAAACTAAATCACCATTGATTCTCTTAAATCTTCTGTATCTTCATATCACCTATAAAGAATATTTCTTTTCATAGCCATTTCCTCTCAAATGAGACATTCACACCTGTAAGAAGAGGAATGCTCTTAGCATTTAGACATAGTTTTGATGATATCCCTCAACAGGAACAAAATGATGGGGTATTTTTGGGTACCTTTTTCTAGGGTCAATAAGCATGTCATAAATTAAGTACTGTATTAGGTTGTCTGTATATATTCATACATAGGTAATATTTATATTTTTGTGTGTAATGTTAAAATCACATCAGAACATTTTAACCACCCATTCATGTGTTTCATTTCCATAATATGTTCTGATTTTTTTCTTTTCTTCATTGTTGCAAATTCCAGATAATTTTGGGTGGGCTTCACATATTATGCCTGTGGGTCACACTGAGAGTATTGTCTGTTATTGCAGTGGTGATATCTTTCAATCTAAAGGCCTTGGAGGCAAATTAGTGGTTCAGCAATTGCCTCATATGTACAAAAGATTATCAGTAATTCCATATGCTATTGGGACATTTGGATTGGTCTATTTAAATCTTTTTATTTTATTTTATGTTCATAAAAGTTACATCATTTATCCATTTCATTTTCTCTTTCCAATCACTCTCATATATTCTAACTTATGTCCTTGAAATTCATGGACTATTTGTTCATTCATTTTTATTACCTGTACATGTGCACGCGCACGTGCGCACAAACACACACACACACACACACACAGGCACACACACACACACAGGCACACACACACACACATACATATATCCCAAAATATAACCTCCTAATATTTGTAATCTCACAGCAATCTCGTGTTCCTTTTGCTCTTTCAATCTTTCCGAGATTTCTACTACAATGTTCCTGCAGCCTTAGGTGAAGTAATATTTTGCATATTTATGCAATGTGGCTATGTTCCACAACTTTCCATTTTGATTGGTCTCCCACTGTTTCACAGAGAAGTTTACTTCTTGATGGTTGAAAGTTCACATATATGTAGGTATAAGAAAAAATGTAGATTGATGTTAGGGATTATGCTTGAGTATTAAAGCTGTAATTTTCATAGTTTGTCCTCTAAGAGTAGTGACTTTATTAGTACCCAGTAATAAGCATTGATTTCTTCAAGCTGAATGTGCCTTAAGTCCCATTAAAGAGCTCTTGGTATGTATGTATGTATGTATGTATGTATGTATGAATGTATATATATATATATACATATACACACACACACACACACACACACACACACACACACACATACATACTGCTAAATAGACATGGTTAGTGTTAAAGTCATTGCTGGACTCTTAGGTTTATTGTGCCATGCTGGTAGTTGTTGTGGTTTTAGGTGTCACACCTGATTGTGTCCTTCCTTTAAAAGATTACATGGCATTTCTAGTATCATGAAAGCTAGACCTCATAGAGGAGACAATCAAGCCAGTTTCACCTCAGGGACCTCTAGCCCCTGTAACTGTAATGTATGTTGTCGTCAACAATAGCTACTTACTTTCAAACTTTGGGGGCCAATTATAGGCATTAGAAATAGGCTGTATATTTTGGGGGTCTCTTGGACAGACCTGAATGGCAACACAAATGATGCTTTTATACATTGTTTTGGGGGGTTGTTTAGTAGAAGCAGCATTGCCAGTTCAGATGAGAAAAGGTCACACACACACACACACACACACACACACACACACACACACACACACATATATATATACCTCCATAGATCTCTCTCTCATATATATATGTATATATCCATATAATAGTTTTTAAATAGTTGGTAATATGATTCCTCATGACTTTGCAGATATCCCTATTGTTATTTTGCCCTCCTTCTGTATTTATCTACCTCTCCCTACACAAGAGCCTGCCTTTTATGATTTCCTTGATCAAATCCCTTATATTTGTGGTTTTATATGAAATATTTTGATTTCTGAAGGAGAAGGCTATTTTCTGAGATCCTTGGAATTTTCATTGCCACATTTGTAAAATACAAAACAATGAAGGTAAGGGGCATAGAAAGTGGGAATAAAGAAAAAGGCAAGCAAGAAAGTGGAAAGACAGAGTGATAGGATGTAAAGAAGGAAGGGAATGACATGCCAGTAGAGGTGTGGGGACATTGGAAAGTATTACAATCATAATGGGATGAATTAGAATGAGGAGGCGAGTGAAGTGATCCCTAGTATATACTTATTTCATTATAGTAGTTTAATTGTGCTCTGTTTTATAATTTTGAAGATCTATTTACATTACTTCAAACTATACTAATTTTCCCAACTAATCATATTGACAAACTCTGTGCAGTGCAGAATGGCATTCCTGTTGAACACTAGAACTCTGTTCACAAAAATCACTGATTTACAAATGAAAGGAAGTTGGAGATTATTGGAAAGTTGAATGAATGTAGATGAGGAATTTGACAAGGCTTGGATAATTTGTGAGAAGGAATATACAGGTGAGCCATGCATGTTGCTCTTGTTCCATATATGTGTGTAGTTCATAGGAGAGCAGCACAGACACTTTTCCCTTTCCTGAGATTTCAGTTCTGTATCCAAAAACCTAAAATTAACACTAGAGGAGCATCTCAGAAGGCAATGTCAGAGACAGGGTGGAAGAAAATTAGTTAGTTACCTGTCAGGAGTAGAAGGGAGGATTTTTAATCCATTTGGTTATTTTAGTTTAAAAAAATGCAGGGCTGGTGAGAGTTCTCTGTTATCCATGGGCTTGACTCTCATGTTTTCTTCTGATTGGTATTTAATCCATTTTTATTTTTATAAACACAGCAGAAAATGGTGGCAAGCAGTGCTAATATGAATCCATGCACTATATCAGGATCAGGAGAAATGGTCAAGTGAGTAATAGTAGAGACAAGTCAGGAAAGCACACCTGAGAATGGATGTATTTCACCACTGAGAGATTTCAGAGGAAGAGATTTTCATGCCTCAAATTTGATGGGATAATGTATTGATAAAAAGTTCTGGAAAAGGATAGGGGAGGATGAGATTGAGACACATGTAGGGATGATAGTTAGATAAATATGGGCACATGGAGAAATAATACAAAGGAGGGGAAAAAACATTCCATATTTTTTTATCACAAAAGGAGCATTGTAGAAGGGGAAGCAATTAGAATGTCTCAGAGGAGGGTCCATTAAAGAGAACACAGTAAAACTTAGGAGATGCCAAATGTTCAGACCACAAGACAGCTATTTGCTGATAGTGTGTATTTTCAAGCATGCTACGTGAAGGAGGTAGAATTTGTAACATATGAAGGTGAAACTGTTAGTACTATGATAAATTTTACTGAGTATATAATTAATAAAATAATTTGGGATATTATCTCCTTATTGGAGGAAGAGCTAAGGCAACCTTCTAAAGAATCTTTACAGGTTTTGTTATAAGAGTTGAAAACATTGTTGATTTATGTCATTGTTGTTAATCACATGATGCTAGGCCTTTAGATTTTTGGCATTTTGCACTGACCACTATAGGTTCAGAATCGTCTATTGTGTCTCCACTATTACCTTATTGTATGGAATTTTAAGATTTTTAACATAATGATTAATTTAAGTTTTGCCTAGTAAAATGAAATGCAATTGTGCATCTGGCTGGACCATGTGCCTGAGTTCTATAGAAGCATAATGTAACTGTTAATAGCTATTTGTTAACATTAGATTCCTCTATAAGAACAAATGCCTGTAACTTTTGTAAAAAAAAAAGTCAGTTATATTCAGCAGGACTGAAAATTCAGAAAAGAAAAGGAATCCTTTTGAGTCATTTTATAGCATTGTTCCACAATATTTTACAGACACTGCTTGGAAATTCTGAATAATCACCCAAAGCTGTGAATTTCAGAACAGAGTATCAGGTAGCCTTTCTTAATCAGGGAACATAGGTGGATACAGTATAAACCACGAAATAAGCTTTTTGCTAAGAGGAAATAGTGAAAGCTAGGATGAAAGTCATGGCCAGTTGAACTATTATACAGGTCCCACACCAGTTGTGTGATATAGGTTTAGGTAGGTTTCCTGGTTCACAGCATCCTGATACAACATTATGAGAAACATTGACAGCAGAGTAATTGACATGTGCTTCTCTGTTTTTTACACATTTAGAATGTGAGTATAAACTCTAAAAGTTTCTATTGGTCAAGATAACCCCCCGCCCCGGTATGTGAGGAATGTTGAGTAAATCATCTTCCATGTAGATAAGCTGGAGATTTTCCTGATATGGCTAACATAGCTGGAGCTGGTCAGGCCTACACAGCTGTAGACAGGAACAGGAGAATTCTGACAGGTCTTAGTTTCCAATGCATTCTTGTCCTGTAATGAGTCTAGCATACAATTTACTCTGGCAGGGATGTGTCCTATCCAAGATAAAGGGTACACTTGATCTTTGGGATATCCTGTTATGCAAATGCATTTGTAAATCTAACCCTATTTATTGGAGCATGTCTTTTTTTCTTTTTTTCTTTTTTGTGTTTTGTGGCAGGGTTTCTCTGTATAGTTTTGGTGCCTGTCCTGGATCTCGCTTTGTAGACCAGGCCCGCCACAAACTCACAGAGATCCTCCTGGCTCATCCTCCCGATTAAAGTTGTGTACCACTGCTGCCAGGCAAGCATTTGACTTTTTCTAAACAGTTTGCATACATATCTTGAATATTATTTTATGTTAAATAAACATTAAGTTTATTTTAAACTAGTTTTGAATTACTTGCTTTAGTTGAATTTTTACATCATACACAGAATACTATATAATGGGTGGTATGAATTGGTCACTCCCACTTTCTGTAAACAAATTACCTTTGTTCTTAGTGTGGCTACAAACATAGTTCAAAGCACATCAAATAATTTGAACATTTATGTGTGACTGACCATTTATTTTTTAAGTCTTAATTACCTTAGGTGTAACTTGTTTCAATAAAATTTAAATTCTCATGAGATTGAGCTTATAATTTTATCCTTATTACAATTTTGAACTTCACAATGTATAGTGTTTGAACTGAACTTTTTTTTATTAACAACATGAACTTTAAAATATAAATACAGTCTCTTGAAAGCCAGGTAATTTCATTTTACTGTTCTCTTTAGCATACTTATATAAAATAACAGTTCTCTATATGACTAGGTTTTTTCAAACTTTTTAAGCCTAATCAAGTTACCAAAGACATATGTTATTTGATCTACATAAATTAATTCAGTTTTTGGTACCATGGACAGTCCTTTATAATCTTAGTTATTCATAAATATTAATCATCAAACATATCACTCTTAAATCCTATTTTCCATAAATATTGTGTAACTACCTCAGACCATCTCCAACTTGACTATAGTCTTCATGGCTTTGTCCTCATTGGTTATGTTTTTATTCATAGGACAAAAATCATCAGACAGGAATCAATTCTTGTACAAAAATTTGAAAACTTTAAAAATTTTAAAAAATCTTTTATTTTATATCTGTTTAAATATTTTCTATGCTTAAACATTCATATCTACATACTGTTTCTTATTTCCCTAATCAAGAGTTGGATCCAAGTTACAATCTAGTGTGGTGTATTAAGTTAAGATTACTTGTACATAGACTTTTGAGTATTAACCCCCTTTTTTATAAGTTTTAAGCAAAATCTTTCTCTGTTTGGAATTTCACAGTTTTTTAAATCCATGCCCACAACTTACAGATCCTACAAGAAAAAAAGCTTATATTTCAGCAATAGTGCCAAATATATTCACGGGGAAACATATTTTAAACAAAATCTCGATAAAGGGGAAGAATGTAGAGAGCTAAATACCTATAATTATATTTAGGTATGTTTTTCTATAAAAAATTTCTTGATCAAAAAATTTAAATACAATGATACATAATAATGACAAATTAATTTACCATTCTTTTTGTAAGACATTTTCCCTAAGTGAAGTGTTAGGCAGTGTCTGGCTTTGGGGCAACAAGAATAGAGACACTAGGCCTGGCTTGAGCATGTGAAACCTCAAAGCACAGCCCCAGGTTACTGCCTGCAACAGTTCCTCCAACAAGACCACACCTCATAATAAGTGGTACTGGTTAGAGACCAAGCTTTCAAATTTATGAATCTATGGGGGACATTCTTATTCAAACCACGATATTATCTTAGAACAGTATATTTCTGGTGCTTGTAACTGTTTCTTTGAAGTACAAAGTCACAGGAACTATCTAATTATACTGAGAACTGTGTAATTTTCATTGAAGGAGATTGCAAAGTAGGCACAGCACAGTCTGCGTTTCATTATCCTTGGGTGCTCACACATGTGCATGCTTAAAAACCCGTTGACTCCTAGAAATACACCATAAGGATCATAGTTTACCAATATCCTATCAAAGCTTAGAATGGTGATCAATTTTAAGGTCACATTGACATTTTAATTTAATTTTAGTTATTCTTAGGATATATATATATATATATTAGATCTTTATCATATCTACCTATTCTCTACCCAACAACCCATCCATGATACCCATATTGAATCTCAATTCCAACTTCGTGTCCTTCTTCAATAATAATTTATTTTTTTATCTTTCAAAACCAATGATCAATTAGTGCTTCACATATATGTGTATAGGATGAGTACCCAGAAAAGAACATTCAGCATTTTCAACAAGGTAGGGGAAAGAGAAGGAAACAGAGGTAGTGTAGAGAGAAAACACAAGGACTGAGGGACAAATTATTTGGAATCTATACAAGTTCTCAAAGTCTGTGTTAGGAGTAAGCAACATTGATGGCAGGTGGTCACTCTTACCCTGTAACTGAGTGGTAGTTTAAAAAAAAAACTGCATGGACTGTGAGGTGAGAGAGGATCATTCATGATACTTAATTGTTTTATCTCTGTTTCTCTGAGAATCTGGTCACAAGCAAGATTTGCTCTATGTGAATATCTAGATGGATCACATTGATGTTGTGGGGATTGACAGTCAACTAGAAACCTGAAGGGTGAGTGCACTGAATTTTTCATGATAAGTAGAATTTATAGTCACATGAATATATAGCATAAAATTGTAAGCATCTATTTTTATAGACAGTAGTATTTAAAGTGTCCAATAATAACTTTCATCACAAATAGTAGATGAATTAATTTTGTAAGGT
Source organism: Peromyscus nudipes (assembly GCA_902168325.1). Taxonomy (NCBI): domain Eukaryota; kingdom Metazoa; phylum Chordata; class Mammalia; order Rodentia; family Cricetidae; genus Peromyscus; species Peromyscus nudipes. Next base: position 41 of record CABHPH010042563.1, on the reverse strand, counting down.
CATTGAAATTTCATTTAATAATTTTCTTTAAGAAATGAACA
>CABHPH010042561.1:0-17072 GCA_902168325.1 Peromyscus nudipes | reverse complement strand
CAGACAGCCCCTGTGACAGACAGCCCCTGTGACAGACAGCCCCTGTGACAGACAGTGCCCTGGGCTTTCTCCTCCTAGCTCTTCTCTTTCCACACTTCCAGTAACTCATTTAAGAACACACCAGGATAAGGAAAAGTTTCTGTATTCACTTAACAACATTCCATGTGGAGTTCTGTCTTGTGAGTGCCTGGAAGACCCTCTTAGAGGCTACAATGATGCCTCAGGAAGACCAGGATGTGTTCAGTTGCTTTGAAGAAGAAAGGGCAGAGACATTGTCAGGGCCACGCAAGGAGAGCATCTGGACAGAAAGAAAGAGTCAACAGTGGCTGACCTGGTGAGCAGCTTGGAAAGATTTAGCTAATGAGCATCTTTGGAAAGAAATGCTGTGTGCTGAGTGATGGGGCTCCCATGCTGAGTCTTCTCAAACTCCCAGGCAAGTTTTACATGCTTAGCTGATGCTCTGTGCTGTTGCTTTGCTTTGGAGGGAGAATGTGAGTGCCGAATCTTCCTTGAAGCCTGCCGTGAGGCAAAACAGGAAGCTACCCCATGTCTACCCTTTCAGTCTCAGTAAAAGTCTGAAAAGAAAGCATTCCAGGTCAGGGGGATGGCTCAGTTGGTGAAGCTGTAGTCAGCACGGGTGTCCGATTCTAGCCCCAGAATCTAAGTGTTTTCAGAGGCTGAGCTGGATGGCATGCACTTGAACTTTAGCACTAGGGAAATAAAGACAGGCAGATACCTGGACTGCTAGGCAGCCAGCCCGGTCTCCTTGACAACAACCAGGCAAGCAAGAGATTCTGCTATAGGAAACCAACAACCCAAACCAAACCACACCACAACAAACGCAGTGAAATCACAAGTGATGCGAGTTCAGGAGTTTAACAGCCATGTCATACCTGGCACCCAGTGCTCCCCACTGCTCCCTCCCCCCCCTCGTACATCCTTTCTGTCCCTTCTTCCACAGCGCTCTCTGAGTGCTTTGGAAGAGGTGTTATAGACACCCCACTTTGGCTGGACACTGAACAGCCATTTGTTCTAGTACCTTGTCCAGTCACTGCCGACCACTATGAAAAGAAGCTCTTCTGTCCAAAGCTGAGAGCAGCCATAATCTATGGGCAGAGACAACAAATATTTAGGAAGTAATTTGATAAACACATGGTTTCCATTTAGCAAAACAACAACAGTAGCTTCTCCACTCAGGCCTATGACCTCCCCCCTGCTGTAACAGTCACGATTTCCCTCCTGGGGTGTGAGCATCAAATCCCATCAGAAAGAGATCGGTTGTCCCACGGCAGACTTGGCACTATTGTACCGGTCTGTAATTGCCTTCCCAGTTTGTAGTGCAGCACACGGAGCCCACAGTCGAGGAAGACTGTTGATAACAATTCTCCCCTAGCAGCCTGCATAGAGTCTCCTGCCATAATGAGAGCTTCACTTGATTTCTCTGTCCTGCAACCAAGGACAAATGTATGTGTCACAAGGTTGGGCCTGACCACACCCTGCTATGAGAAAGGGAGAGGCTCTTGGGCCCTATCCCTCCCTGAGGATTTTTATACAGCTATGGTTGATGGGAAAGGAGAGGCATTTTCTTCAGTGTTATAACTGATGGTAAGGTGCCCATGCCTGTGCCCCTATAACAACCCTATGAGACTCACTGGGTCACAGCCCCACCTCTCAAAAGACGTGAAAGTAGGAGCACTATTAGGAAGAAGAAGAAGGTCAGTTGGAGGGGAGGGACCAAAAAAGGGTATTGGGGGTGAATAGAGTAAAAATACATGTAATAGCTGAGGTTGTCTTCGCACAAAACCTGCATACACATGAACATGTGTGTAAATAAACATACACTGGGTACCCTATTGAGGGTCTCCACTTCTTCACCTCTATGTACTAAATATACTTTCCATGAACAACTTTACCCATCTGTGATCTGAACTATGAATAATAAGGTGTCTAGACGATTCTGAAATCTGTTCTGTGAGCCAGTCACCTGTGCAGAACTTCATGTTAACATGAGCTATTACTACCGGGATGCTGCAGAGGCCCAGACTTCATCTTGAAGTGTTTACTGATGTCACAAGTCTGAATACTCTCAGTCTTCCCTTCTTGCCAAGCCTGCTCTCCTTCAGGATTTCTCAAAAGGGATGCTATCAGTGTTTCACCATACCAGCATGCCATGGGCTGCCTCCTGCACTCCAGTCACCACCAAATCCAAGTAAGTGACTGGCAATCACTTAGAAAAATTCACAGCTGTATTGAGAGAATTCACATACTACAAAACTCACTCAAAAATGCAGTCTGGTGTTCTTAGTTTTGTTTTATTGTTTTTAGATATTTAGCAAGCATACCATCATGCTCATCATCCGATTACAGAATATTTCACTACTCTTAGAAGAAATTCACTGGCAGTTACCTTCTTACTTCTCCCACAGCCCCCTGGCAACCATCAACTAACTTCTATATATCTCTAGGCATTTCATGCAAATGGAAACACACCATTTGTACAAAATGCCTAGAAATATATAGAAGTTAGTTAATATTGTATTTTATCCATTCAGTATTCAGTATCTCATTTTTGGTTAATAAAGTCTCACTATATCCTGGATTTTACCCTTAAGTATAAAATGCAAGTGGAAATTAAAGCTTTAAAATGTTAAGAATAAGACCTCATCTCATGGATGGACTGTATTTGTTTGTTGATGATGACCTTGAATGTTATATATAGAGTGTCATGTATGGGCTGTAGTGATTGGCCCCCTCAAAGACTGGAATGTGCCATGGGGAGGGGCTCACTGCCTATGTACCTGCGGTATCTTGAGTTAGCTCTTTGTAATGTCTTATTTAGTAAGTGGCATCAAAGAAGACCCCATGGCTGGGGAGCTCACAGAACCTACTACTGTTGTTTTGTAAGAGGACTCAGGATGAAACTGCCCCCTGAATTCACATTCTACACCCATAGGTTAGTGCCACTGTCCGTCCTCATCAGGGAAGTTCCTTTCTGCAGTGGATGGGAGCTAGGGAAAAAACTCACAACTGGTCAAACTGAAGAGAATAAGTATTGTATTACTGGAGTGCTCAGACACAAATTGGAAATCTATGTTACTCCAACCTCCCGAAGGCTCAGAGATCATCTTGGAAGAGGGGCAGAAAAAGTGTAAAAGCCAGAGGTTTGGAAGGACCGGGATAAGACAGTGTCTTTTTGACATGAGCAAATGCCTACATCCATGAACTCACAGTCTATGTAGTTGTCTGCACAAGACTTAGCTGTTAACATCCCAGCATGGAGGAGGGAAGGGCTCACAAGTCCCCAACAGATACTACTAACAGTAGATGGCTTCTGGGAAAAGGAGAGTCACTTTTCTTTAAGGGAGTTGCTCTTAGTAGGTCAAACAGACTCCTCACATTCAGGAGTATATGGGCAACACAAATTGGGTTATTTTAGGGAAAATGAAAGACAGAAAGCTGGGAGGGAGATGGTGGAGAATGGATTTTGGAGGGGTTAGGGAGAGGAGAAGAGTGGAGAGTGAACATGCATGAGGCATATTCCCAGCACTTGGGAAGAAAAGGCAAGAAGATCTCTGCAAGTTCTAGGCCAGCAAGTGTGGTGATATATTGTGTACTCTAATAAAATTTGCCTGAATATCAGGGAGACAAAGGAACAAGCCACTGCCACATCTTACCTCTAGGATTCCTCAGGCTGAAAAGGCTGCGGTTCCTGTCTTATCATGCCTTCCATACCTTTCTCCACCCAGCCATATCACTTCCTTTTTAGTGCTGGGACTAAAGGCGTGTGTGCTTCCCAAGCAAAGGCATGATATCTCAAGTGCTGGGATTAAAGTGTGTGACTCCCAAATACTGGAATTAAAGGTGTGTGCCACCACTGTCTGGTTCTGTTTCTCTCCTAGACTGAATCAATCTCATGTAATCCAGGGTGGATTTGAACTCAGAGAGATCCAGATGAATCTCTGCCTCCTGAGTGCTAGGATTAAAGGTGTGCGGCTTCCCAAATACTGGGATTAAAGTGACTGTCCAGGCAGCCAGCTGTTTCTGTCATTTCTCACATTTTTTGGAAGTTGTTTGTTTGCACTTCCTGTTTACTCAGTTGATATTATTTCCTCTCAGGTCTCTGAGGGAGTTGAAGATAGATAGTTATAGTTTTCCTTGTTAACAAATTCAGAAAAGGAACTCATTAAAGAGGTATAAAGTGTATAAGTTTGAAAGACATCAAAAGATAGTTTGGGTTTGGTAATACAAGTTAGCATAGAAAGTGAATTAGGTACAACAATTTGAACTCACCAAAATAGGATAAATAATGGAGTATTTTCTCTGAATTCATCAAATGTTTATGGACCGGACATTGTTAATGTATTTCTTGACTATATATATATATTATATATAATATATTTATTGTATATAGTTTTTCTTATATTAGTTAGAACCTTCTTTTATTATTTTAGACAAAAAAGGGGAAATGTGGTGATATATTGTGTACCTTAATAAAATTTGCCTGAAGATCAGAGAACAGAGCAAGCCACTAGATCAAACATAGAGGCCAGGCAGTGGTGGCACACACACCTTTAATCCTAGTACTCAGGAGGCAGAGATCTGTCTGGATCTCTATGAGTTCAAAGCCACCCTGGATAACATGAGATTGACTCAGTCTAGGAGAGAAAACAGAGCCAGGCAGTGGTGGCACACACCTTTAATCCCTGCACTAAGAAGGAAGTGATGGCTGGGCAGAGAAAGGTATATAAGGCCCGAGGAGACAGGAACTGAAGCTTTTTCAGGCTGAGGAGTCCTAGAGGTAAGAGGCGGCTGTGGCTTGTTCCTTTGTCTCTCTAATCTTTCAGCATTTACCCCAATATCTGGATCAGGGTTTTTTTTTTATTAAAAGATTGTTTAGATTTCGTGTTATAAGCAAGGGTTACTCATCTAAAAAATATGTTATATAGTTGTATAGCATTCAAAGAATTAATAAAATAGTTACATTAAAATGGCATCAAGCTTATGACTCTGTTTTGTAGACAGTTGCTTGTGTTTATGTCCCTTACTAAGGTCTGTGAATCCTCTAGTGACTCTTTCTTTGGTGATCTCTTTATATAGACTGTAACATTTAATAGTGGATTCCTTCCCTCTTATTACTTAACAAGTCACCCCAAACTTAAAAGTTGCAAATCATATCTTTTCCCATGCTCAGGAGGCTATGGGTCAACACAGAGTACCAGCCTCATTTCTGAGAGCTGAGACTCCCTCCATGTATGGGCTGAGATCACTCATGTATTTGAGGTCAGTTGGCACAGGGGCTGGGGACTGGGCTGGTCTCACTTAGCCCTGTGTGCTTGTCTAGTACTTGGCTGGAGCTGTTGGCTGGGTGATCTTGGTTCTCTGCCATATAGCTTCTCATCTTCAAGATGGCTTGCCCAGGCGTCCTGGCATGGCAGTCTCCAAGCGGCAAGAGTAGAGCAGAAGCTTCAGAGTCTCCTGAGGCTACATTTAGAGGCTGTGTAGTATCGCTTCATGACATTTCAAAAGTCAAAGCAAGAACCAAGGTCAGTCCTTGATTGGGAAATAAACTAACTCCTGATGGGAGGAATGGAAAAGTCCTGCTGAGAAGGAGTTTGCAGAGAGGCAGGAGTGATTCACCAAGGCCACACATTGCTTCTGGCACAGTTCTGTGTCATAACTGTCTGTAGAGTGGGCTGTACAACTGGGTGGGCAGCAAATGGAATAATGGACAAGGACAGGTAGCATGCTGCTAAACACTGGATTAGGGGCCCTACTTTCAAACCATTTTGTTGTCTATCCATGTTTCTTCACGTACAGAAGAAAGGAAGGAAAATGGATATGGATTACAGTCTTCCTTGAGCTGAATCTCATGATTTGAGAGCTGTTGGTCATTGTATTAGGTCACAGGTACCAAGAACTGCCTGCTCTTTGGTTTCTCGTCCATGGGCACACACTGCTAAGGAAGTCTCGCCAGTGCTTCTTCTGTGCGAACATCTCAAACGGTGTTTCCATTGTTAGCCAGCCAGCAGCAAGGGCACAAGAGGCTTTCTCCGAAAACATTAGTGGCTCCTTTGAAATGGCTCTCAAGGCTTTCTGTGTGACATGATCAGAGATGCAATTCCTGTCCTGAAATCCACAGTAGAGTGCAGGCATTTCCTCCCCACTCACCCCTAAGGAAGGCAGTCTGGAGAACGTTTTTGGTACTTAGAAGATCAGGCCTCCGTATGATTGTACTTAATACTGCAAAATATATTCTTCCAACTCTTTTCGGGCCCTTTGTCTCTGTTTGGTATAAATTAAATAAAACATGCCAACCCTTGAGTTTGCAAAGGCTTAATTGCCAGGTGTCAAGTAAGTTATTTCTTTTGCTTAGTGAAAATAATATTTAATCTTTCAAGCCCCTGGAAGATCTTTAAATTACACAGTAGGGCAGAGTTGGACGATAGAAATATTGTTTAGGTCTTACTGTGCCAATTCTTTCTTAATAGGAACTGGCTGGAAAATGCTATTGATTTTTTTCCATTTTCTGGTCAATATCGGCTCATACCAATGGTAGTAGACTGAATGGGAGGGCGGAAGGCAAGGTTGGTAAGAGGAGTCCTGTGGGTTCAAGGTCAGTTCAGACAATGGGGCTTTCAACAGTCTATCTAAAGTTGTTTGAAGGTTGGATTTATGTAGCTAACATTTCTTTTAAAGAGCCTTTCATAAGAAGAAGTGTCAGTTAGCTTTCAAAGATAATCAGTGTACAGATTCCCACCAACTATTATACTGTTCATGTCTATGGTTAAAGTGAGCAACTTGGCCTGTGAGTGGAGTCACAGAAAACGAATAGCCACGTTATCTTACTCTGACTTTAAGTGATACAACATCTAAAAATACAAAGCATTGAAATGGAGCAAGGAGGATTAAAGTCCAGGTCACATCCTGAGAGAAAAAGAGCTTGTGGGAGGTGAGGGGGTGGTGCAGGGGATGGGGGTGTCACCTGCCTGAACAGATGATGTTGTGGTGATGAGCTGGCCCCTAATACCACAGCACATCCTGTGCTGTGGTAGGCCGTATTGTTAGAGGTTTAAAATAAAAAGAGTATCATAGGAAAGCGATGCTGTGGGGCCTGTTGGAAGGGCACCCATCCTTTTGAAGGCAGGAAGGGGCTGTGAGGGTTGGAAGTGTAGGTTAGCTTTAATTACCATTCAAATTATCATTCTTGACATCTAATGGTACTGCTTAATTCTTCAAATAATGTCATAGCATTACATATGGCTTAGTTGCCATTTTCTAATATTTATTGTTATTTATTTTTAATTCTCCTGCTTCCCAAAAGGATTCAAACAGCTTATTGTGGAAGATACAAATACAATTAACTCCACAAACCACTAAAAGAAGAATAAATGTTCAGAACTAAGTATTGAGGAGGCAGAGGTGGGACACTAGTTACTTTAGAAAGAAATGTCACTGCTCTAAACTTCCCCATGGTCAAGATAGATGTTTTGATGACTTTGTCCCCTTTTTTCTTAGTTTCTAACTCATGTTAAGGGTGGTACAGTGTAGATGTAACCAACCGCCTTATTAAATAATAAACACAGAGCCAATGTAAGGATGAAAGCCCAAAGAGGTCAGAGCTAAGAGTCTTACCCGCTTTTCCGCCAGCTAGCTTCTCCCGCCAAGAGACCTCTCCGAAAAGGGAGTTACTTCCTGTGCGTTTGACTTATAAAGAGTCCTTGTTCTTCCTTCTCATTGGTTGTAAACCCAACTACGTGACTGCCTCGTCACTGCCTCTCTGTACAGACCTCCCAAGTCTTCTATGGTTGGTATTGAGATTAAGGGCGTGTGTCTCCAATGCTGGCTGTATCCTTGAACACACAGAGATCTACCTAGTTCTGCTTACCAAGTGCTGGGATTAAAGGCGTGGACCACCACCGCCCTGGCTTTCGCTATGGCTTGCTAATAGCTCTGACCCCTAGGCAACTTTATTTATTAACATACAAACAAAATCACATTTCAGTACAAATAGAATACCACTATAGTACAGGTTGTTTTCCTGGACATGACGAGTGCCAACTTAGTAACTTCATGAATGGAACGTGTGAGAAACTGTTGTTGTAAACCATAGCTTTCCCGTCTCACAGAACCATACACCTTTAGTATATTAATTTCTAGACTTTGTCCATGAAGCATTTTAACATGAGAATAATCTTGGTAGATTTTGTGTTAATCTTCCCCCCACGATGAAGAAAGATTCTCCAGGTTCTCCCGATAACTGCATGTGCTGCTCCAGACTGGACAATTGCCCAACATGCTACCATTGTCTTCTGCTAAACTATTTCTGTTGTGCTGCTCTTGTCTCTAACATTTTATTCCTGTAAGGAATTCTGTAATGAACATCTTCAGTCTGTGACTTTGTCCTCTTCCAGTGGATTATTCCTCTATTAGTCAATAAATGATTCTTGGGAAGGTTTTGGTATGTGTTGTTCCCTTGTGGTATGTTGAGGACACAGAGATGGACATCTCCCAAGTTCCATCTGGGTCTGAGGACACTAGGAGATGCTTCCCAGTGAATGTGACATCCAGACAATCACAGTGAAGAATTATTTTGACAACTATTATATTTTATATTTTAGAAAAGGTCTCACTATGTATCCCAGGCTTGCCTTGAATTCACAACCCTCTTGCCTCAGCCTCTCAAATGATGGATGACAGGATGCACTACAATACTTGTTGTGTTTTAACAATTGAAAACAATATTTGCTTGCCAAATTTCTTTCCAGATAGATTTTATCAAATAAAAGATGTCAGTATGATAAAATTCCTCCCTTTTTACATTTTTTGAAAAAAATGTTGAAAATTTGTCTTTGTTTACTTGGACTACGACTGAAGATAACATGCAGCATTGTATTCGCTGGCTCGGTTTACGGCCTTCATGCCTCACTTGCTGGTGAGACCTAGCAGGGTAAAATAGACTTGCAAGTCTCATTTAAAAGCCAGCTTTGCTACAGGAACGAAACGAGCATGATATTGACTGGCACAAAAACAGAAATGTAGATTAATAAAATAGAAGAAAGGACCCAGCTATGAGCTCACACAGCTAGTCTTGGAAAAACACTCTGGGAAAACGTGATGTACACAGGCGGAACAATGAAACTAGATCTCTATTTCTTACACTGCATAAAAATCAACTCCAAATGGATCGAGACCTTAATGTAAGACCTGAAACCATAAAACAGAGGAAAGAGCAGGGACAATACTTCAAAGTCAGGACTTCTCCAATGAGACCCCAGTCACTCATGAAATAATACATGTAATTGGCAAATGGGCCCTCGAAGTTAAAAGGCTTCTGCACAGCCAACAAACAACAGTGAAGAGCCTGGCACAGGCTAACTACACATCTGACAGAAAATTAATACCTAAAATAGGCATAGACTCCCCAAACAGAATAACAAGAAATCAAATGACCCCATCAGTAAATAGGCTAATTAAATACAAAGACAATTCTCAAAAAAGTAAGTACAAGTGGCCAATAAACCTCAATTTTGTGAATCCTCAGAGAAAGGCAAATTTAAAACTACTCTGAGATTTCATGCTCTTCTGGTCAGAATAGCAGTGAGGATGTGGAACAAGGGAATCCTCACTGATAATGGGAAGGAAAATGACTCTAGCCATTATGGAAGCCAATGTAGAACTTTCTCAAAAACTGAGAACAGGTCCATTATATCGCCCAGCTGCACCACTCCGTGGCATTCACCCAAAGACCTCCAGTCCACACACCCCAGAGATCCTTGTGCAGATGTGCTTACACGGCACTGTTCACAATAGCTGAGTTATGGTACCAACCTGGGTGTCCAACAGCAGGAGAATGGATAAAGACAACATGGTACTCATGCACAATGAAATTCTGTCCTGGAGAAGAATTAAGTTCCATCATTTGCTGGGTAATAGATAGAGCTGGGGACCATTGTCTCAGAAAGACAAATATTACATACTTCTTGTTTGTGGATCCTAGATTTTATGTAGATAAATAAAGTCACGTATGTTTACGGCTGGAAAGCAGAAGTAAAACTGTCGAGGGACAAAGGAGACAATGGGGGAGGGGTGGTAAGGGTGCAGAGCAGAGAACAGAGGCAGTGTGCTCAGTGTATGGTGCACAAGTGGATGCAAAGAACCAGGGGCAACACAGTCACACACAACCAGTACACACTAAAGAAAAGGACCAGGGGCAACACAGTCACACACAACCAGTACACACTAAAGAAAAGGACCAGGGGCAACACAGTCACACACAACCAGTACACACTAATGGAAATAGACACGCATTTAAAACTAAAGTTGGCTCTGCCGTTTATGTAACTTCAGTAAGTTACTCTTGTGAAGCTACATTTTTTTCAGCAGCCAAGATAGAATAACAATGGAGGTTTGTATAAGAATCAAAAAGAATGAATGAAAGGGTGACTAGACACCTGGATCTTGATAGGTGTTTCTGCAGTAACTGTGGTTATTTATCAGAGCACTGAAAGTCTCCTCATAGAGCCCAAGGTTTCTTCATAAATATTAGCCTCGTGTCCTATCTGTGAAAATAATTCCTCCAGCATCATGCCTTTCTTGTTTCAATTTATAGTGTAAGAATTTTTGTATTTTAGCCAAACATGTAACTCATGCCTATAATCCTAGCACATGGGATATTGAAGCAGAAACATTGCCTATACTTCGGGGCCAACCTGGGCTACATTGTGAGACAAAATAATTTAAAAAAAAAAGATTTTTGTATGTTAGAAATGTGCTTTGACTTTATTTCCTCTATGTTTTAAACTAGGTAAGTTATTTTTTTTCTCAACAGTTTTTAAATATTCATTTTTCTGATAGTTCTTCTATTGCAGCATGATCTGGGGTCTGTTTGAATAGATAGAAATTCAGAGGTTGGTGTGACAAAAATCAGTTAAAATGTTATACATATTTCCCTAGACAAAAGCTTCCACCTTGAGACACAGGCCTTTGGCATTATAATGTTTTCTTTTCAGTACCCAGGCCACAGATCTCTCAGGCAGGACACAGTGAATCCAAAGCTTGTTGACTTTACCTTTACAAGACAGACCTGCACACCTGATATGAGATCAATGAAATCACAAAGGCTGAGGTAATAGTTACAGAGTTATTCGTGTTGGCCAACAGTGAACGCCATTCACCGTGTGTTTGCTTGTCATAGAGCACCATAAGTGAGAAAAGATAAATATTTCTCAGGATTCTTTCTACTTAGTCTGAAACTAAAAACTTAAAGTCCTGAAGTTATTGTGCCTTAGTAAAAACATTTAGGATATATATATATATATGTATGTATGTGTATATGTGTGTATATGTATGTTGTATGTATATGTGTGTATGTCTGTATGTATATATGTGTATATATATATATAGGTGTGTGTGTGTGTGTGTGTGTGTGTGTTTGTTTGTTTTGTTTTGAGGAAGAGCATCACTTCATAGCCTAGGATGTCCTAGAATTCATTATATAGCCTAGGATCTTCCCTTTGACTCATGGCAATCTTCTTCCTTAGCCTCCTCAGTGTTGGGAACACCAGTGTCAACTTAAATTCTAGATTTTTGACATTATCTTGAGATGGCATCCTATGATTTATACTTGAGAACTGATAGAAAAAGGAAGAGTAATCCAGTGAGGGAGACAAGTCAATTCACTGTGTTTTGTTTCCTGAGAGAATGGCCCTGCAGTCTGGCCTTCCAAAGGACCTGGCCTCATCTTATCCAGCTTTGAAACTTTCATCAGATGTTCCCAATTGGGAAATCTCCATCTACCGTGTTAGTCTTTCTGCCTGCAATAGATTCCAATATTTAGGATTGCTTCTCATCCTTATAGACCCAATAGAAACAAAAATGTGTCTACAAGCCTTCAGTCACCTTACCCCATTCTGGTGCTGACCTGTAGGGTTGTGGGGATACATGAAATGATGTCTGTCAAACAGTCCAGATTCTGACCCATGAAAAGACAATGCATACACTGGCTTCTCCTTGTTTATGTAATTGTTGCCCCTTAGCTCTCTATTGCTACATAATGATTGCCTGTCTTGCACACTGTTCCCTTCTCCCCGGGTCAGTCTACCTTCCAATATGTCATAACACAGAGGATAGAAAAAATGAGAGTCTCTTCCTGTTCCCAGGAAGCCTTAGGGGAATGGAAAGGATTTGGGAATTACCCAAACTGTTGAGAATTTGATGGATATCAGGGTATTTCAGATTGTCACCTGGATGCTCCCCCAGAGAAGGTAGGGCAGAGTGGAGGAGAGCAATAGAGCAAGGTCCTTCTCAGTCTCCTTGATCTGAGCAGACTCAAGCTCCTGAGGACCTTTGTTGAGAGTTCTGGAGGCCATTCAACCGTGGATATGGAATGACCATTCTTTAAGTCGTAGCAGTTGGAGCCACAAAGAGCTGCACAGAGACTTCTATGCTCAACCTCAGTAAGAAAGCCACAGAAGGGTTGTTGCTCCAGGGGTGGCACCCAAAGCAGCCTCAGCCTGAAGTGGCTCAAGCTAGCACTCACTCAGAGAGTGGAGGACCAAGTGGAGGACATTGAGAATGAGGGCTATAGTCAACCTCTTTATAGTGGGGAGTGATCAACACATGGAATCCAGGAGACATGGGAACTCCCAAGGAGTTAACATAAGCGTCTCTGGAACTCACAGAGGAGAGAATTAGAGAGGAAAGTGCTTCTTAGAGTCAGAATTGTGACGATGGGATGGGGATGGATGTCTGGCAGGTCCACCTGAAAGAGGGACTCAGTGAAGTTTTAAAAGCTTGCAGTGATGAGCAAAGTACAACTTGAAAGACAAATCTGGGAAGGGCTGGAACCATTGCCCCAAAGGGCTCTGAAAGAGCCTGGCTGTGAGGACTCTTTTAATTCCCTCATCTCAGCCTCTGAACAGCAAAACTCTACCACAGCTGTTCTGGCCGTAAAGGGCAGCTATGTAGGGCAGCATTCCCAGAAGCCTTCTGTGCTCTCCAATCAGCTCTATAAAACAGTAAGTGTGCTGAGTACCAGGCCGTCCATATTGACAACCACAGCAAATTCACTGCCAAGAGTTTTTATTGTTGCAGCAGATGGTGGCCTGTTTGTGAAGCATCCCAGAGCAAGGTTGTCCTTCAGCATTTGAAATTAATAGCCAAGATACTCATCTCCCTTCAAATCAGAAGTGTCATGCTCTGAGACAACCTTTAGGGCAGCTTCACTGAGTCCTGCAGCAACCTGAGCAGGACCCATGTGAGGCAGCCACCGTTCCTCTTTCTTTAGTTAGCTGTTGTCACAGCCTCAGTGAAATAGTGTTAATTGACCACCGTCTGTGATCTGGACATGGTGACAGGTCTCCTGACACAACAGTGAGGATCCAGGGCAGGTTCTTTAAGGACGTAGAGAGTAGATAGTTGTAGATAGCAACTGCAACAGTGTGTGTTGGAAGCAGTAAGACCAATCTTCAAGATTGACAGGTAGGCGAGGTGGTCAGATTTTAAAGAAAGTAAGAGCTCACCCAGGTTACCCAGCAGATGCAAATACTAACTGTTCTGGATCAGAGTTTGTGACCTTAACTACCACACGGTAGTGTCAAGTGAGGAATGAAGGTGAGCAGGTTGGAGATAAGAGACCAGGTGATGGGAGCTGCGATTAGGAGCTATGAGAGAACTTAATAGGGCTCTTCCCTGTCACAGAGGGCAGGCAGGAAGCTACATTTGACAGAAAAGCTGTCAAACTAAGCATCTGAGAAAAGGACTGGCTCTTAGGAGGAAGTAAGGATTTGTTCCAGTCTCTTCAGGAAATCTCTGTTCAGTGTCTTGTCCTCGCACTTTCCACTGTAAATCGAGGAGAGCTGCCTTTCACTGAGCCTGGATTCTCTATTACCCATCTTCCTACCCTAAAAATCAGAAGATGGAATATTCTCATTCACCGTTTGTGGATATGACCTCAGGGACGAGGTGGTGGGTGTGGTCCAACATAGCTCGTGGTCACACAGGCAACACTCAGCCACTATCCAGCTTCCCAGTCAGGGCTGCAACCTCTCACCCGGGAGCAGGACTCTGAGAAGGACCAGCTGTGTGGCCCCACTAACCTCCAACAGCACTGAGGCGAGTCTATGTGAGGACAGACTGACCCTCTCCAAGCTACTCTGTGACCTCACCGTGGAAACTGGGAGGACTCGTGCAGTAAATGATACCTCCTCTCAATAGGAAGGGAACCCAGATTTCTCATTTCAAAGTAACTAATGCTCTGTCCACTTAGCCTTTGTTCTTAGAATGCCCAGAAGTTCTCTTCAACATTCAGGAACATTGCTATCCACCATCCTGGCTTCTCTAGTTAAATCTGCTTTTCCTCAGGCATCAGCACTGAAGATAACCAAAACCAGTTATTTAGTTATATTTCTAGCATGGTATGGGTCCATTCCCATACTTATGGGTCATAAGATACAGCTTTTTATACTCACGTACTGTTTTGGGATATTCAACAGCGTCTCTCTTTTGTTTGCAAATGCCATATTTCAGCGCCGCATAGACTGAAAACACTTGGGAAAGAAACCTGTATAGGAAATCAACACTTTGTGATGCTGGAACCCGAAGTGTCTGCCTAATTAAATGTTGGAATGGTGTTCATATATGGAAACACTTGTGATTTTCCAGTAGTCAGCCTTTTGAGTACATGGGACAGGTAATGCAGGGGAATGCATGGACTGGCCGCTGCTCTTTCTCTGATGCTATTGATGAAAGGCTGAGGATCTCATGAATTCTAAAAGCCAACGAGTTGTTTCATGCTGGGGGTGGGATGGGGCCACCCTCTTGGTTTTTGTGGCTTGCTTATGATGTTTTAGAGGCCTGCTTGGAACAAAACAGGCAATATTTGTGTAATTGCAAACAGATCCTTTATAGCCCAGATAATCTGTACAGGGAAAGAGTTCTTCATTCTTTCTCATGGAATCAGGACCTTGCCTGCCGGCTCTGCGACTCTCCATTGAGGCTGTGGAGTGTGCACTCCTCTGTTTTGTAGAGCAAATGATAATAAAATAATGCACCATGAATTAGGAACATCTTCCCTCTCTGGGAGTAAAGATAATGCAGTCATCTATTGTTGATGTCTGCACAGGTGGGCTAGGCAGAGTCGTTGGAGACAGGCCCAGATGTGGGCTTCTGGGAAGCAGGCTCCTGACTTTCTGTCATTTACAACAGGCACAGTCTTGGCCTAGCCATATTCTGTGCAGTTTTTATATGAGACAAAGGGTAGCATCAAGCTTGATGGTTAGGAACACAGATGCTGAATCCAGCTTGCTAAGCTCAGGTCTGGAGTTGGCACTTAGAAGCTTCGTGACCTTCATCAAATCACTTAGGCTAGCACCTCAGTTCCATGGAAACAATGACTATGAACATTAGTGGGTTCATATGTAAAGCCCAGTAAACAGCAAACCACATAACAAAGTGTCTCTTATGGATGTTATTCCCTGTATTCTTGAACCCAGTTCTAAGGATTTGAAGTTGAATGCCATGTTAAAGCATACTAGCTTTCTAAATTTTTTAAAATTTCTCTCTCTCTCTCTCTCTCTCTCTCTCTCTCTCTGTGTGTGTGTGTGTGTGTGTGTGCACGCACACACACGCGCGCACATGTGTATGCTCTGTATGTGTAAGTGTCTGCAGAGACCAGAAGAGGGCATTATATCCCCTGGAGCTGTAGTTATAGGCAGTTTTGAGCCACGTGATGTGGGTGCTGGGAACTGAACTTGGGTCCTCTGGGAGAACAGCTTAATCACTAAGCCTTCTTCTACCCTTTAAAGTGTGTGTGTGTGTGTGTGTGTGTGTGTGTGTGTGTGTGTGTGTGTGTGTGGTTTTTTTATTGTTAAGAATAGCATAATGTAAGCTGGGTATGGCAGGCAGCTCATGCTTATAATCCTAGCATTCTCAGAAGGAGAATTTGGAAGCAGAGGTAGAAGGATTGCTGGGTTCAAGGCCAGCATAGGCCATAGAGTGAGTTCCAGGTCAGCTGGGGCTACAGAATGAAATCCTATTTCAAAAGCAAAACAAACCAAAACGATGCAAACAAAGTTATTATCTATCAGTGCACGTCACACCATCAGCTACCTTCTGGCCTGTGCTGCTTAGCTTTCTTACTGTGAAGGACAAAATCTTTTTTTGCCAGGTCTTTGTATAAACATATTGCTATTAATTAAGCTGCTTATGTAAAATCCAGGCTTGTGTCGAGAGTCTCAGAGGAGAATTGAATAGGACACTCCCACACATGCCAGAGCCTCTGCAAGGGACCAGGAAAACAGCTAGGCCCAGGCACTTCAGTGGCTGATTGTAGGGTAGGTGATCTTTAGGAAGCTAGTCATTGGCATACCATTGTTTATATGTGTGTGCTTATATTTATTCTTATTACATATATGGTGTGATGTGTCTTTTAGTATGTAGAATATGATTCATATATGTATATGCAGTATGATAAGAGACATTTTGTCCTTCATGAATTTTGGATGCTTCTCATCTGACTTGCATTTGTCTTGAAGAATGGGTCTGATTGTGTCTGTGACTCGACATTAAAATAACAAGTCCTGCTTTTCTTCTTATAACGGGTCAGGCTGATAGAAAGAGTCTGAGCTTGTTATACAGCCTGTCAAAATAGCTGTGAGCAGCTTCCACCTAGAACAATGTTTTCACATGCCCAATATTAACTGGACCCTGAGGTTCACCTGGGAGCAACTGCCACTCTCAATAGTACCCATTCCTTTCTTTTGCAATTGAAATGGTCTTATTTTCATTGATTAGCTTAATAGTAAATAAGAATTGTGCATAAATATTTATGAATATTCATTTCACTAGCAAAACAGAAGATCTGCATATATCATAATTAGACAACAGACCGTGCTGGTTTAATATCATGGTACTGCTCCTAGTTAGCATCAGAATTCCCTTGCCTTTCCTCCCCTTCCCTCCCCTCCCCTCCCCTCCCCTTCCTTCCTTCCTTTCTTCCTTCTTTCCTTCCTTCCTTCCTTCCTTCCTTCCTTCCTTCCTTCCTTCCTTCCTTCCTTCCTTCCTTCCTTCCTTCC
>CABHPH010042555.1:27500-30648 GCA_902168325.1 Peromyscus nudipes | reverse complement strand
TATCTATCTATCTATCTATCTATCTATCTATCTATCTATCTATCTATCTATCTATCTATCTATCTATCTATGGCTCACTATATAGTCCTAGCTGGTCTGGAACTCACAGAAAATACCCTGCCTCTGCTTCCTGAATGCCAGAATTAAAGGCATCCCCAGACCTAATGTTTAAAATTCGGTTGGGGTTGTGTGTGTGTGTGTACACATGTGTAAAGGTCAAAGGTTCATCAGGTGTCTCCCTTATTCACCCTCCATCACTGAGGTTCTCTCATTGAGCCTGGAGCTTTCCAGTTGTGCTGACTGGCTAGCCAGCAAGCCCCGGAGGCTCCTTTTGCCTCCCCGGTGCTGGAGTCACAGGCTCTCACTGCTTTGCATGGCTTTCCGCAGGTGCACACCACTTGACTGGCTTTTGTATGGCTGCTGGGGATTCAGACTCAGGTCCTTGTGTCTTTACAACATGGTTTTTACTAACGGAGCCATCTCCCTAGTCCCCAGAATTCTAAACTTTTGTCCCTATATATTCACTTTTACTGTTGATTCCTACTCTACTTGTACAACACACACACACACACACACACACACACACACACACACACACACTACCACCACCACCACCAACAGCAACAATAACAAAAAATAACAAGAATTAACAAGCATTTGTCATTAATATCTCTCAATATCAATGGATTCAAATCACCAATAAAAAGACACAGGAAAACAGAATGGATAAGAAAATAGGATCCATTCTTCTGCTACACATAAAAAACACACCTCAACATGAAGGACAGACATTACCTCAGAGTTAATGGTTGAATAAGATTTTCCAATCAAATGGACCTAAGCAGCAAGCTGGAATATCTATCCTAATATCTAATAAAATAGACTTTGAACAAGATTAATTTAAAAAATAAGATGGAGAAGGGCATTTCCTATTCATTACAGGAAAAATCCATCAAGATGATGTCTCAGTCCTGAACTATGTCTATGCCCCAAATACAAGGGTACTCACATTTGTAACAGAAACATTATTAAATCTTAAATCACATATCAGACCCCACACATTAATAGTGGGAGACTTCAGCACCCAACTCTCACCAATGGAAAGGTCATCCAGATAGAAACTAAAAGAGAAATATTGGGAATAACAGATGTTATGACTCAAATGGACCTAACAGGTATCTACAGAACATTTCACCCAAACACCAAAGAATATACTTTCTTCTTAGCACCTCATGGAACCTTCTCCAAAATTGACCACATACTCAGTCATAAAGCAAGTATTAGCTGATACAAAGGAATTGGAATAACCTCCTGTGTCTTATCAGATCACCATGGATTAAAATTGGAGTTCAACAATAATACGAACTACAGAAAGCCTACAAACTCCTGGAAACTGAACAGCTTTCAACTAAATTGCCACTGGGGGGTCATGGAAGAAATAAAGAAATAAGTTAAAGACTTCCCATAATTCAATGAAAATGAATATACAGCATACCCAAATTTATGGGACACAATGAAAGTAGTGCTAAGAGGAATGTTCATAGCATTAAGTGCCTTCAGAAAGAATGTGGAGAAATCTTACACTAATGACTTAACAACACACCTGAATGCTCTAGAACGAAAAGAAGTAAACACACCCAAGATGAGTAGACATCAGGAAATAATCAAACTGAGGGTTGAAATCAACAAAATAGAAACAAAGAGTACAAAGCAAAGAATCAATGAAACAAAGAGTTGGTTCTTTGAGAAAATCAACAAGATAGACAAACCCTTATCCAAACTAACCAAAAGGCAGAGAAAGAATATCCAAATTATCAAAATCAGAAATGAAAAGGGGGAAATAACAACAGACACTGAGGAAATCCAGAGAATTATTCAGGTCATATTTCAAAATCTTGTACTCCACAAAATTGGAAAATCTAAATCAAATGGACAAATTCCTTTAATATACCAAAGTTAAACCAAGATCAGATAAACAATTTAAACAGATCTATAACCTCTAAGGAAATAGAAGCCGTCATTAAAATTCTCCCAACCAGGAAAAGCCTAGGGCCAGATGGTTTCAGTGCTGAATTCTATCAGACTTTCAAAGAAGAGCTAATACCAATACTCTTCAAGTTATTCCACAAAATAATAATAGAAGGAATATTGCCAGATTCTTTTTATGAGGCCATGGTTACCTTGATACTTAAACAACACAAAAACTCAACAAAGGAAGAGAATTACAGACCAATTTCCCTCATGAACATTGATGCAAAAATACTCAAAAGAATACTGGCAAACTGAATCCAAGAACACATCAAAATAATCATGCAGTATGATCATGTAGGCTTCATCCCAGAGATGCCGAGATGTTTCTTAATTTTTTCTCTTTTTAAGAAATTTTTTATTCATTCCACATACCAATCACAGATCCCTCCCTCATCCCTCCTCCCACTCCCCCACCAGCCTTCCCCTGCAGCCCACCCCCAGACCCTCCTCCAAAAAGGTATGGCCTCCCATACAAAAGTTTGTCTATGTAATTTACCATATAAACAAACTAAAAGAAAAAAAAACACATGATCATGTCATTGGATGCTGAAAAAGCCATTAAGAAAATCCAACACCAATGCATGATAAAAACCTTGGAGAGATCAGGGACACCAGGAACATACCTAAATATAATAAAAGCAACAGCAAGTTGGCAGCAAACATCAAGTTAAATGGAGAGAAACTCAAAGCAAGTCCACTAAAATCAGAAACAAGACAAGGTTGTCCACTCTCCCCATACTTATTCAATATAGTACTCAAAGTTCTAGCTAGAGCAATAAGACAATGAAAGGAGATCAAGGGATACAAATTGGAAAGGAAGAAGTCAAACTTTCTCTATTTGCAGATGATATGATAGTGTACATAAGTGATCCCAAAGATTCTACCAGAGAACTCCTACAGCTGATAAACTCCTTCAGTAAAGTGGCTGGATACAAGATTAACTAAAAAAAAATCAGTAGCCCTCTTATATATAAATCATAGAAGGGCTGTGAGAGAAATAGAAGAAACAGCATCCTTAACTACAGCCACGCACAATATAAATAGCTTGGAGTAACTCTAACCAAGCAAGTGAAAGACCTGTATGACAAGAACTTCAAGAACTTTCTCTGAAGAATGA
>CABHPH010042555.1:0-22500 GCA_902168325.1 Peromyscus nudipes | reverse complement strand
CAAAAACAAGAGTGGATGCCTAGGAGATATATCCCACCAAGAAGTAGATGATAACACAGGGTGAGAAAAAGCACAGTCCTGGATGCCTAAGAGACATATCCCACCAAGAAGTGAATGATAACAGAGGGTGAGAAAAAACACAGTCCTCACGGGGGACAATGTCAACATGTGACAGCATATCAAGATAATAAGATAATTAGAAGATGCTTGGAGCATCTCATAATCAATTCTTTTCCTCTTAGTACAAGAACAAAGCACAGAGATTGTGCCTGTGTCAATTTCTAAGGTAAGAGTGAAGTTGGAGTCCTCCACACGATATACAACTTCTCAGGAGACCTTTGGAGTGAAAGTGAGTAAGGCTAGAACAACCCTTCTAAAGTTTACAAAAAGAACTTATTGAGGGGAATGAAAAGGGATGCTACAGCTCAGGTTAACCCGCTCATCTCCACAGTTCATCAGAACCGAGGGTTCCAACCGAGAAATTTAAAGAAACTACTTTTGTGGTTTGGAGAGAAAAGCCTGAGCTCCAAATTAGCACATTCAACTTTGGAAAGCTGTATTATTTAGTCTTGAATACCTTGTTTCCAAGTTTTAGAAGATTAAAAGTAAAATACTTTGCATCCTAACTTATCAGTAAAAAAGACCTTCAAGGAATTTTGACACTGTTTTCTCCCCCAAGGGGGAGTTGCAATTGGAACAGTAGTGTGAAGACATCACAGGCAATGAGTTTCTTCTGTAGGTCATACCACCTTCTCTCAGAAAGTTCTCTTTAAATTCAGCCACAAGAGTCTCTTTCATGAGTGGGGGGTTCTCAAAGCACAGCTTGTCATGTACAGCACCCCCCCAGGTGCCTCTGGCTTTTCAGGTGTGCAAAAGCACAGCCTGAGTCTGCAGCTCTGGGTTCTTCGTCTCTAGTACGCAGATGTTGAATCCACCTTCAGCAGCACTAGAAAGCCCTCACTTGGTATGCTGTCTAGACGATTACCCACAGGCAAGCACAGTTGAGCAGCAGGAAACTGGAACCTTAGATAAGGTGTGATTTTGCTCCAATTTCTTGCAGGGCTGCAAATAAAAGTACATTTTCTGGTCTGGTGCCTGCTTTGGTGAGAGAGCATTCCCTGTTCAGTGCTGGCCTTTAGGATGAGGTGGAAATGACAAAACAGTAAACCAGAAGAACTGGAGGTTGATGTTAAATGAACAACACAAATATTCTATTAAACAGTTCTCATGTTTGTAAGAATAGTTCTGTTGGATGACTGAACAATCTTACACTGTCTGGACAGGGCAACTTGGATGTGAAAACAGCTAAATGAGACATGCCTTTTTGATATATGCTCATGCCTAGAGTTAAATGGCCTTCAAATTCAACTAGAACAAGCCACCAATGTGTCCTTCTAGCTCCTAGGCATCCACTACACACTCTTCTCTTTAGAGGATCACAGAGTAATCACAGCTATCATACACTAGATTGTACCTGTAGTTCATCTGGTCAGCTATTTCTGTGTTTGAGTGTCTGAGTAACCACCTACTGTCATAGGGAGAAAGCAACAAGGCCACCTCCAGACCTCATATTGTCACAAGGATGCCCCCATTTATTCTCTCCACTGCATTCATCTATACTTCTACATGTTGTAAATTCTCCCTCAGCCTGCATTGTTTAGATTGTATAACTCATCATGCATGAGATTTTGTTACTGTTTTGATATCAGTAAACATTCCCATAATACTGCTTTATACAAAACACTGTTCTGAGAGGAGTGACTATAATTAATAGGATTTTCAAAACAAGTATACTTAAGTGCTCTAAGTGGATAAATGAGTAACTAAAACTAGTAATGTAAAATAAAATTTAAGATCTATTCTTCACTGTTATGTCAAGCAAAACAATCAAACCTTGCTTTGTTCTGTTTATTGGGTTTGCTTATAGTTCTTATGTACCGCCTTCATATATCTTCATCTTTGACCATCATTGTTTTGTTATTTTAACTGGACCAGGGTTTACTAGATGCAATTAAAACTGCAGCAGTAGAAACAAAATTCCCTAGCGTTTGTATCACAGTGACAAGGAAATGTGTCCCATGAGATTTCCTGTTCTTTAAGTACACATTGTTTTCTCTGAAATATATAATCTGTAGTTACATAGCTATCCCAGTTTAGTATTTTTCTCTTAAGATTGCATTTATTTTAAAACTAATATATGTGGACCCAGTGTAGGGCCGTTTGTAGTTGTTGTTATTCTAAAGGGATTTCTTAGTGAAATTTGTTGTTAGAATCCCTGCAGATACAACCTAACAATATGTTGATTAAGCATTTCTTCCCTGTTGAAAAGTGGCCAATATTTTAAAGAGCATTTGCTTTGTTGGGCTGTTATGGAAATTCATTGAGCTTAATCCAGACAAAATGATAACTATGTTACAAAGACTTTCTCTACAAGGTAACTGGTGTAAAAAAAAACAAAAAAAACCAAATTAACAACAACAAAAATGACTCCCATATGTGTTCCAAATTTCATGATTCACACAAAAATTCACTGTATTTATATTTTGTATTGATTAATGACACATTACCTATATGCTCTTCTTTGTCTCTTATAGATCTCACTAGAATTTTGGTTAAATTTTAAGTAATTGTTTTCATGTGACAGGCACTTCCATACCCAAGCAAAACCTTAATTAATGTTGGGTTGCATTCTTACCCATCCATCCAGAATTGTGTATATCTATTATTTCTAGATCTTCAATGATGTAGTTTTCCAGCTACCTCAAGTATCATAGAATGTAATAGAATTATCTGATATATTACTTCATATAAGCATCACTGCTATACTTCTCTAGTACAATGTAGACTACTGTTATTTTTATATGTGTTTTCCCATAAACTTTCACTTCAATATATAAAAATCAACAACACTAGGCATAACAAAGAAATGATTCAAAAGAGATTCCTGGCTACATAGAATATTTTAATATTTCCAAGAGCATGATAACATCTATTGGAAAGCTTCATCATCTTCAAAATATGTATTTCTGAATGACTAAGCATACCTTCTTATATAAAATGTTTCATATGATATAGAGGAGAAATATAACACATTTAATTATTATGAAAGGATATTTAATGAGGTATTTCTTGAAATCAAGTTAGCCTACATGCCAGAACTTGCATAATCTCATCCCAGGAATTTTTTCTTACAAAATAATTATAGACATGTAACAAATTTAATATAAAGTCATCCATTAGAAAGTTTTTACAAAAATAAAAGCTTGGAAGTATCCGAATTTAAAAAAAAAATCTGTATTATAACACCCAGTCAGTAATATTTATCTGTGGTAGTTGGGATACAGGGTTCCAATCCATATACTTATTTTTGCTTATTGTGTCTAAATAGGATTCTACAAAGAGTATTATTTGTGTTATCAGAAGTAGAAATATTCTTTCATATTCATACTGTTGTTTCTCTGCTCTTGTTTCCTGGTGGAATAATGGGCACTTGAACACCCCCAAATACAACTATTTAATAGCTCTAAGTACTTATTGCTTACAATAACTAACAATGGTGCAAGTGTGTAACCTTGACCAAGTCCCACAAAATCCCTGAGCTGTGTTGTCTCATTAAATATGACCATGTAAAATACTTAAATCAGCTGAGGGTCATTCTAACTGCAATATCTTAAATCATATTAAACTATAAAAACATGAAGAATGCAATGAAAGTTTTTTAACATTAATATGAAACAATTGGTTGTATAAATCCATATCATTTTAAAATGAAACAAATTTTTATTAACTTGTTCTTTGACAATTTCATAGTTCTGTGATACATTCTGGCCACATTCATTCCTCGCCCCTGCTTTATCTTCTTCCATCTCCATCAAACCCTCCTCCTCCAAGTCCAAATTCCACATTTACATCTTTTTGTTTTGATTTTCTGTTTTCTTTTGAACTACTAAGTTTAACCAGTGCTGCTCACATAGGTATGGGTATGAAAGTAACCAGTAGACCATGTGTAACTTACCAAGGGTACACAAGCACAAAAGACTTCCTGTCCTCCAGTAGTCCTCAACTACAATTAACTCCCTGAGGCAGGGAGGTAAGGATGGCCATTATGAGCCTCTTTCCCAACTATGACTGAAAGTTTACTAATTCATTCTTATATAGGCCCTATGTAGGCAACCACAGGTGCTGTGCATGAACTGATGAGTGCCACTGTCATGCCATGCCCCTAAAATAGCATAAAGAAACACATTTTTTTCACATCATGGAAAGTTTATCTAAATTAACCTGGTTCCACTAATATGGTCACATGATGACCTGTATTTTTAAAATTTAATGCATGAGGCATTCTAACATCTGTTGGAAGCATTTTTTTCTGAATTCAATTTCCTTTCCTTCTTTGAGGATGCTATTGAGGGGCAGATTTTTTAAGCATCTATTTACTTATTGATTTTGTATGTAGAGTTCTGGGTACTCCAGGTTTGCTGTGCTGCATTGTGGGGTGGCGGTGAGGGTAGCACATGCTACAGTGTGCATGAGGTCAGAGATTATAACTTACAGGAGCTAGTGGGTTTGAGGGACCAAACACAGGTCATCAGGCTGTGCTTTCAGGCTAGTCCTGAGGGTAACGTCTAAAGCTATGCTATTTTCACTGAGTCTTAAAAAAGATACTGAAATGTTTCCATGGAATGAATGAGAAATTATGAATTCTCCATAAAGACAGATACAAAGAATAACATTTATGGCTGTTTTAAAGCTTATGGAAAGAAATTCAGATTAAGATAATAGATGATAGCCAGGTGACACTAGCGCATGCCTTTAATCCCAGCACTCATGAGGCAGAGCCAGGAGGATCTCTGTGAGTTCAAGGCCAGCCTGGTCTGCAAAGCAAGATCCAGGACAGGCACCAAAACTACAGAGAAACCCTGTCTTGAAAAGACCAAAACAAATAAATATAAAAAACCCATAATAGATGATAAATATAACACAATAATTATAATACAGTTTTCTGATATCATGAAATAAGTAATTTATAAAAGTGCAGATGTAAGTAAACAATAGCTCATTAAAAGGAGGGAATAAATTTTGAAGAGAAATAGTGAACAATCCCTTAAATTTATTAATGTAATTAATCAGGAATGAATCATATGACTGCATTGGGAAAGCGGTTAACTTTAAATTTCTTGCTGATTTTATTATGACTTACTGACATTAGTAAAAATAAAATTTAAAAAATCCTATAAAAAAGGAAGACACTGATTACAATAAGACATGAGCTGACTATTCTAAGATGATTTAGCACTTGTGAGCAGACAGTATAATTTAAATGCAGTTGACAAATGCCAAATACCTGATAAAAGTTTTCCAAGCTTGGCAACAATCCTTGAATTTAAGCACAGTTTTGATAATGAGTTATGAAAGAGAAAAGTGACATTCTAAATTACCAAAAAATTTTAAACAAAGAAGGAAAGAGTACTTGTATTATAATCATTATAAACTTACCTTATTTGCCCCATAGAAAATATTATGAAATCATTTTCATATCTAAAAGAGATGGTGATTATCAAAAGAAACAAATTATGTATTTGTATTATTGCTAATAATTTTTTCTGCTTCTGTCTCCTGAAAATTCTCATGTTTGACCTATTTTAAAAAATGTTTATAACAAAGTGGCTGTACAAGTTTGCATTCCCACCAACAGTGGAGGAATATTCGCCTTACTATATATCCTCTCCAACATAAGCTGTCATCATTTTTTTTTATTTTAGCCATTCTGACAAGTGTAAGATGGTATCTGAAAGTCATTTTGATTTGCATTTCCCTGATAGCCAAGGATGTTGATGATGAAGGATATTGCTCTGCATGCTATGAATGTGTTGCTCTGATTGGTTGAGAAATAAAATGCTGATTGGCCAGTAGCCAGGCAGGAAGTATAGGCAGGATAAGCAAACAAGGAGAATTGTGGGAAGGCTGGGAGGTTTTTTAATCAGGAGAGGCCAGCTTGCAGTCCAGGGACCAGCATATAATGGCACACAGGTAAAGCCATAGAACATATGGCAACATATAGATTAACAGAAATGGGCTGAGTTTAAATTTAAGAGTTAAGTCAGTGGTAGACCTGAGCTAATGGCCCAGCAGTTTTAATTAATATAAGCTTCTGAGTGATTTTATAAGTGATTTCTAGGTCTGTGGGGCTGGGCAGGACCTGAGAAAACTTTAGCTACATGTTGAGTAATTGCTTAAGTGTCTTTTGGCCATTTGAGATTCTTCTGTTGAGAATTCTCTGTTTAGATCTGTATCCCATGTTTTAATTGGATTATTTGGTAATTTGATGCCTAGTTTCTTGAGTTCTTTATATATTTTGGAGATTAGCCCTCTGTCAGATATGGGGTTGGTAAAGATCTTTTCCCATTCTGTAGACTGCTGTTTTGTCTTATTCACCATGTCCTTTGCCTTACAGAAACTTCTCAGTTTCAGGAGAACCCATGTATTGATTTTTGTTCTCAGTGTCTGTGCTACTGGTGATATACTTAGAAAGTGATCTCTTATGCCAATTCGTTCCAGACTACTTCCTACTTTCTCTTCTGTCAGGTTCAGTGTAACTGGATTTATGATAAAGTCTTTGATCCACTTGGACATGAGTTTTGTGCATGGCGACAGATATGGATCTATTTGCATTCTTCTACATGCCAACATCCAGTTATGCCAGCACCATTTGTTGAAAATGCTTTCTTTTTTTCCTTCGTACAGTTTTGGTTTTGTTGTCAAAAATCAGGTGTTTATAGGTGTGTGCTACCTTGCTCAGCCTTGATGCAGGAGGGAGGGGCTTGGGCCTGCCTCAACTTGATGTGCCTTACCCTCTCTGAGAAGTAGGAGAGGGAGAGGAAGGAAGAGAGGGAGGTGAACTGTGGTTGGTATGTAAAGTGAACAAAAAATTAAAATAAAAAATGTTTATAACAAGTAATTTTGTTATTCTGGGTAAATATCACCCTTTCTATCCAATTTAATTTAAGTAGAAAGCATATTTAATTTAAACATATATAATTTTCTTAAATAAGATATCCAAAACTAGGCTTGTATATGTCTCACAAACTCTAGTTCTATTTATCAGAATAATATTTTTCAAAGTCAAGTATTATGATTTAGACAGAAAAGTGTGAAAATCAATGACAATCTTGTTGATTAACCCAGAGTAACTGTGCGTGTGTGTGTGCGTGTGTGTGTGTGTGTGTGTGTGTGTATGTGTGTGTGTGTGTGTGTGTGTGTGTGTGTGTGTATGTGTGTGTGTGTGTGTGATTACTTTGTTCAGTGTTGGTAATTCCCTGTAAAATTATAAAGACAAAATGTTATCGAAGTCTATCTTCTGAACATGACATGACTGTTGTCCTCCAGAAACTAAAGCAGCTGTGATTGCTCATGATTACTTACAAAGGACCCTCTCAAGATTGAGCCCACTAACATTTTCCTGTAGAAGTGGAAATGGCAGACTTTTCTTTGAGATGTAGCTGTAGTTAGTTGCCAATGCTTCTGTAAATAACCCTTGCTGGACTCATTGGCTGATCAGGCTAGACTCAGGTAGAATGATAGCTTTGGTCTGCTGTTGCACTTTCTGTCTAGAGTAACTAGAAATAGAATCCCCAGGAAAAGTCACACAGCAGCTGTTCAAAATGCAAAGCTGCTTAAAATTTGGGAATTTATTTTGCAATGAATTGCACATAAACCAAAAGTGTGAATGCTAAGAAATATCATGGAGCTAAGACATGAAACATTATGTCACATGTGTCAAGGCGATATAGTTATTACCTCAAAATGAAGAAGAGATAAATATGAATGACCATGGCACAGGAACACAGATGCATAGGGTTGCAATAGTTACAGAAAAAAAAGAAAATAAAAATCAAAGCAGTTTTCAAACACATTGGTGGAGACATAAAGTAGGTGGGTTTTAAAAATGCTGGAAAACCTTGTTCTTACTTATGACTAGTTACTATGTGTTAAAATTTAGATACCTTAAAACCATAGAATTTCACTGGTATTTCATGATTTCAGCCATCCAAATAAATTGGTTTCATATTTTCTAATTTTTCAAAATGTTACAAACAGTTTACTTCTCCAAAATTTTTAACCTTAATAAATCTCATTTGTAATTTTCAAAAAAAATGCTGGAAAACATCAGCTATGGATCTTGGACACTTATTGGATGGCATTCTGAGATTTTGAATGGGTGGAATCTAGTAATCTGTTAGTACATTTCAAAAGATTCTTGTGATATAATGTTATGTCAGAAGCAGAGGTGGGCAATAAATGCCTATTAAGGAAATTAAAAATAATGTAATATAATTTATCCCAGGATCTGCAGTATTCTGAGGCTCCATAATTACAGAGGTCTAACCAGTCATTTTGGAGAATCTCTAACACAGATATTGCTTTTTCCTCCCTTATAAATATAGTCTATTTCTTCTAACATTTATGGCTCCAACTCCATTTTTTTCTAGAAGTGATTATTATATCTTTAAGAGAATGAATTCTTATATGTATTCTAACAATGAATAAAAGTAGCATAAGGCATGACAATTATAGTCTCTCAGTTTCTGTTCCACCAGATTGTTATGGTGATATAAATTTGGGGAAAAGATGCCTAGAAAAATACTCTGTTTAAGTATTTGGGTTTTCAGTTAATACATTTTATGAAGGCTTTAAAGCATTGTACATTTACGCCAACTTTTTCTTTTTCCTTTTGAGACAGATGCTTACTATTAACTCTGGCTAGCTTAACACTGAATTTGTATATCAGGTCGGCTTCATCCGTGATGTAAGTGTCTCTGCTTCTCAAGTGCTGGGATTATATGTGTGTGCCCCAACATCCAGGTGGAATTTTTTCTTTATTTGTGCTATACTAGGAAAGACCACTCTGTTTGAGTAATGGTTTTGATAGAAATAGTTCTTTATATTAAAATTAGCATTAACTTAAGATTAGCATTTTACATGTGTGGTAAATTCATGTTTTCATTTAAATTGTGATCTCATTTGTATATTTAAAAATTTTCTCAGATAACTACTATATATTAGCTCATGATTAACACTTACAGGATCTGGAGCAAGATTAAATATAAAGTGTCACATACACATGTGCAATTTTTTATAAATTTTAAATGAATCTAACAAAATATAACCATAACAACAAGCTTTTAATGTATGTATAAAGCCATAAATTTTATATGGCTAAAAGTTGGCAAGTTATCAAAATTTCAAATCTGACCAAATATTTCTGATATTTACACATAAATACTTTAAATAGTAATGCATGCATAGTAGGGAGGTCAGGCAGATAGCTCAGCAGGTTATATATTCATAATGTATAAGTTGCATTTTATTCCACAATATGAACTTCCTTTTATTTCAGTAAAATCATTCTTCTTTTATAATTGCTTTACATTTGCTGTTTATTGATATTTATTATCTAAAGAATGCAAAACTAAAAGATCATTGCAATCAACATCTACAAAATTTGACATTTTCATCAATTATAAATAAGGAAATGTGTAAAATAAAACATATATATATATATATATATATATTTGGTGTTTGTGTATAGTTGCAATACAACTTGACATTTCAGTTATTCACATTTTATTGAATCCAATATTCACTGAAATTTAAAATAAATTATGAGATAAAGTTTAACTTTTATCCGACTTTTATAAATGTTTTTATTGCCTACCCTTATGAATAAAGTATTCACTATTCTATTATTTAACATAAATCAATGTCACATTTAATGTGTATCATATTGATAGCTCAATACTTTCAAATTGAAGAATTATATGAATTATTTAACGTTGCAAAATATTTCTCTTCTACCATATATGAATACCACACTAATATGTGAATATTTCCAAAGTCATAAAAAATAAGCACTTTGAATTGCTTGGAATTTATCTTTCATTTTTCAAGAATCTATTGTGTTTATGCTCTCTGAGGGAAAGGATTTTATGGTCGACTTTTATTTTATTAAATTTATTAAAATAAGAACAATACCAGCCATAATAGACTAAATACAAATAAAAATGTATGAAAATAAATTTCACTCAAAATGAAATATATGACACATATCCATATACAAACCTATTGAACTGACTAATAATAAAAGTAATAAGTACAATAAGGCCAAAGGTTGGTTATTATTCACAGAAGCTAGAAAAAGAATTCAACTACATTTTTTGAAAATGTGTTAATGGGGGCTTGTAGAGAAACTGGCATAGTCCCACTTTTCTGGTGGCAAGGGAAATTTAAATAGTTATTCTAGATAGCAATATCAGCATACAGGCAACAGAACTGCACATATCCTTTCTTTTAATAACCTCACTCATGGAATTACTTTGAGAAAGCTATTAAAATATGAAAAATCCCTATCCGGAAATATCTATATACTCAAAGATATAAAAATTTAAAATGGAGGCTTTATTGGTGCCACATACAGGTAGGATCAAGTAGGTTATGCTATACAGGATGTTAAAACATCCATTAAAAATGGTAAACATAAAGTATAGCAAATGAAAAATTGTCTCCTAAGTGAAGAAGCAAGACAAAATTGAAGGCACGGTATACTTTAATGATGTAAAATATTCATGCATATGGCTAAAGACTTTCCAGAGAACAGAGAATTAAAAATAGATGTGAGAATATGTGCATTTTTCTTTTCTAACTTTCTTAACAATATAAGTGATATATTTTAATTTCCATCTACATTCAGCTTGCCTGTTATTTCCATACGTCTATGCAATCCATGCCAGTCCAGAAAACATCTCATTTCTCTACTTTCTTTTGTAACATTTTGGCAAAATCTGAACCACCTATTAAACACTGTTCTGGTGCTTCCTTGATTATAGACAGCTGCTTACCACCAGAAGAAACATTATGAATAGTATTTGGGATGGACTGTAAATAACCAGATACTAAATTCAATTTTCTTTTATCTCCTCTGTTTTTTAATCATCTCCATTGTGCTTAAATATCTGATCTCTCCATCTGACTCATTCTCCACATATTTCTTGGGGGGAAATACAAGCTACTCCACAGGAATTCTGTCATGTGAAAGCCTACCTTTGGCTGGATGTGATGGTAGGTTCTAGAATCCCAGAAATGAAAGGCTAAGGGAGGATGATCATAAAATTAAGTCCACTCTGGGATACATAGGGATTTCCAGGAATCCTAAGTTATGAATAGAAATCTTACTATATATATAAATAAATAAATAAATAAATAAATAAATAAATAAATAAATAAATAAATAAATAGATAGATAGATAGATGAGTAGCAAATTACTAAGCAGCCGGACATGGTGGCACGAATCTGAAATTTCATCATTCGGAAGGTAAGTATATCTAATAAAAATAATTTTAAGGTTACCCTCAGCAACATGATGAATTTGAGGCCAACCTGAGCTACATGAGACTCTATATTGAGACAAAAAAATCTATATGATAAATAACTATACATAAATCAAATATATATCAAAGTATAATGATTAAAATTTTGACTCTAGTTAACCATGGTGGTGCATGCTCTTAACCCTAGTACTTGATAGGCAAATGCAAGGGGATCTTTGTGAGTTTAAAGCCATTTTCATGTACATAGTGAACTATAGGCCAGCAAGAGCTACACATTGAGACACTGTCTCAAAATAAATTAAAATGTAGTGACAATAAATAATAATAAAGAATATTCTTTCTAAACACAATTGTCTGTGTCCTAAGTCAAGCATTATCACATGCTATTTACAATTTGGGGAAAGTTATTTAACCTCTGTAATTCTATCTATTCATCAAAGGGATAGTAACAATAATAGTTTATACAAGGTTGTTGAAACAATATAAGGATGTGTCCTTGTGGATATTTGAGAATGATATCTGGCTTATAAAAAGGATTTAATAATTTTAGAAGTTATTATCTGAACCCATCCTTTTTGCTTTTCATTTTATTACAATGTGTGCATAGCCCTCTGCTTTGAACTGTGATTGAATTTCATTGCCTCATGACTGCTGAAGAACATTATCCAGTGGAATTTCACTTTTATTACTATATTTTCAACACATTTCTTCAGTACAGACTCTCTTTCATCACTATTTAAATATGCTTAGACATCTTCCCTGTGATGCCTTCACACCTATATTTCTCAAAATAATTTTCTCTACAAATCATTTTCAAACTAGAGTACATATTGTAATCAACTGAAAGTCAGATTAAAACAGATTTCTGAGCTGACATGCAGAATTTCTAAGAGACAACACAGGAATTAAAACAATGGTGTAAAACAAAACATTTCTGGTAACACTGTAGGTAGTGAGTTGCTCCTGGTTCAAACATCATAATTTGTGGCCCTAATATGTATACTTCATCACTCACTAATGGACCTTGACCTCTCATGAGTTCTCTTTCAGGCATCTTTAGAAATGGTTATTATAAGATCAGCAATGATGCCAAGGTTGAGATACATTTTTTGCAACATCACTTTCTCCTTCCTTTTTTTTTGTTACCCAAGAGAAAACATGCTGTGAATTTTCACCTTACTCTTTGTTGGTACATGATTTAAAGAAAAACAAACATAACCTCAAATAGCAATGACATTCAAAGCACAAAAATAGCAACAACCTTCCATGGCTGCAGATAAGCAAAGGCAATTAGAATGTGTAATAATTAGTTAGAGTGAGACATCAAATGTGGCACAAGTCTCAGTTGATTGAACACTGCTACAAAAATGGAAAAAAAATGCTTCCATTTTCATAAGTTTACCAGATAATACGGATAAAAATATGTTTCTGATCATGCTTTGGAAACATGGGGCTATCAAGATAAAATAGAAAATCTTAACTTGTTTAAGAGCCTATGAATAACTTAACTGCACAGTTGAAGGACATCTAGGTTGTTTCCAGGTTCTGGCTATTACAAATAATGCTGCTATGAAAATGGTTGAGCATGTGTCCTTGTGGTATGTTTGAGCATTCTATATGCCCAAGAGTGGTATAGCTGGGTCTTGAGGGAGGTTGATTCCCAGTTTTCTAAGAAAGCGACACATTGATTTCCAAAGTTTGCATTCCCACCAACAGTGTAGGAGTGTTCCCCTTGCTCCACATCCTCTCCAACATGAGCTGTCTTCAGTGTTTTTGATCTTAGCCGTTCTGACGGGTGTAGGATGGAATCTCAGAGTTGTTTTGATTTGCATTTCCATGATCCAATCAGTGAGAGAGAGGAGTGATTATATGAGCAAGAGATATCGAGTCCATGATTGGAAAAAGCACAGGGACAAACAGCCAAACTAGCAGAAACATATGAACTATGAACCAATAGCTGAGGAGCCCCCATGGAACTGGACCAGGCCCTCTGTATAAGTGAGACAGTTGATGAGCTTGAATTGTTTGGGAGGCCCCCAGGCAGTGGGACCGGGACCTGTGTTTGGTGAATGAGTTGGTTCCACCTAGGGCCTATGCTGAGACACTTTGCTCAGCCTGGGTGAAGGGAGGAGGGGACTGGACCTGCCTGGACTGAATCTACCAGGCTGGACTGACTCCCCAGGGGAGACCTTGCCTTGGAGGAGGTGGGAATGGGGGGTGCATTGGGGAGGAATGCTGGGGGTGGGAGGAGGGAGGACAGGGGAATCTGTGGCTGATATGTAAAATTAAATTAATTATAAAATAAAAATATTTATTAAAAAAATTAGGGAATTTTTCAAGCCAAAAGTTCTCAAGTGTTGAACATTCCTCCCACAGACTATTTCTAACGGTCTAAGAAATATGTGTAAATACGAATCTTAAAAGGTCTTATTAAATAAAAAAAAAAACAAAAAACTCGGGAGCCAGATGTTGAGGTGAACGCTGAAAGATCAGAGAAACAGAACAAGCCACAGCCAACCTCACCTAGTCAACTCCTCAGCTGATCCTGTTTCCAGGAATCTTCAGACTGAACGCTTCTGAGTCCTCACCCAAATGGATTTCAGCTGAACTGCTTCTAAAAACCTAAAAGATTAAAAAGACTCTAGTTCCTTGTCCTCATGCCTTATATACATTTCTGTTTCCTGCCATCACTTCCTGGGATTAAAGATGTGTGTCACCATGCCTGGCTGTTTCCAGTGTGGCCTTCAACTCATAGAGATCCACACCGATCTCTGCTTACCAAGTGATAGGATTAAAGGCCTGTGTGCCACCATTTTCTGGCCTCTATGTCTAACCTAGTGGCTGTTCTGTTCTCTGATCCCCAGATAAGTTTATTAGGATACACAATATATCAATCACATTTCCCCCTTTTTTGTCTAAAATTTAAAAAAAAGTTATAAGTAATATAAGAAAAAACTATATACAGTAAGTATATACAATATATACAGTCAAGAATTATATTAACAATGTCTAGTCCATTAACATTTGACAGATTCAGACAAAAAATTTCATTACTTACCCTATTTTGGTGAGTCCAAAATTTGTATGCAATATACAAAAGTCCAATCGAATAAAAAATATTTAAAACAAGTAGTTCCTTTTTTAAAGTAGATTCAATAATCTACCTTTTTATCTTGTCATATCCATATTCTCTTTTTTCTTTTCATAGTAGATTCAATGTTCTACCTTTTATCTTATAATTTTTATATCTTCTCTTTTTTCTTTTCAGAGTAGATTCAATACTCTACCTCTTATCTATATCCTCTTTTTTCTTTTTCTTTTAAAAAATAAGAACCCTGAATCTAATCTCCTTTGTTTAGCTTTTTTTCCTGAACTTTAACAATTAACAACTTGTAACCAACTATCATAAACAATGAAAATATCCATAACTCAAATGACCAAAAACCTCCCATCCCACCTCTTGGGAATGTGGGCATCATTTTTTTTTAAATTACTTCCTGATTTCTGGGGGCAAAGACGTCTTTAGGGGATCCTGAAAAGAAAAGTTTGGGGTTAATTGTCAACTCCTGGGAGAGATAGCTCTATCATTTGTTATCCAGTCTCTACATAATGCAAGAATGCAGGGCTTATCTCAAGTCCTTGTTCATGTAGTCTGTGAGGCTGGATGATATCAGCTAGCCATCTCAAAATTGTGCTGTGCAGTCTGTAGTCCAAAGCTGAATTTTGGGTGATATTTGTCAGCTTAGTGATATTATTATTGTCCATGTGGAATCGTTGTTGTGGAATCCTGTTATCCTTTTGAAGACTTCAAAATTGCTGTTAGGCATGATCATGGTTCCCTGCAGATTTTTTTCCCTCCTCTGTGGTTTGGAGCAATCACAGTCTGATAAATGTCTGTCTCTCAGAACCATGAACATTCTTCCCTAGAAGAGAATATCTTCACAGCAGTTTCTCCCCACCATTTGCCTCACCAAACTTCTCCAAACTGACCTTTACCGATGCTTTCTTGTAACATGATGGTCCTAGCAATTGTTCTCTGAAAAAAAACAAAAACAAAAACAGGTAAACCCTTCATTTCTGGTAGCAGCGTTGCCATCACCACCAACATGATAAGAAGCAGCTTGTAGCTCAGAGCAGAAGCCACCACTTCCATGGTCCTGCCACCACTGTTTGTGGCCCAGCCCTAGCAACAGCTTCTCCTCAGCAAGCCTCCTAGGCTGACTTTGAACTTGGGATCCTCTTGCTTCTGTCTCCTTTAGCAAATCCTACTGGCATGCACCACTACATCCAGCTGCATGCAGCTTGGGCCTGAGCTGGAGCCTGCAAGGCCACAGGCAAGTAGCTTTTTTGTGAATCCATACCCGACAAGTTGGGCACCAGATGTAGCACAAATCTTAAAAGGTCTTATTAAATAAAAAAAAAAAAAACTCGGGAG
Organism: Peromyscus nudipes; assembly: GCA_902168325.1. NCBI lineage: Eukaryota > Metazoa > Chordata > Mammalia > Rodentia > Cricetidae > Peromyscus > Peromyscus nudipes. The sequence continues at coordinate 6,680 of CABHPH010042555.1, read as the reverse complement.
CCAGATTTTGGGGTGAACGCTGAAAGATCAGAGAAACAGAACAAGCCAAGATTTGTGTTACAAATATGTTTTCAGATTTATCATAACAGTGGCCCTACTTCTCAGTACCAATTTACTGCATCAGTTACTTGTCTGCTTGCTGTAACCAAATGCCTGTTAAGAAGTAGTTTATGCACAGAAATGTTTATTTTGGATCACAGCTCTAATGTTATAGTTCATTGTGCCATGGTGACCGGAGTCTGAGGCAGCTGGCCGTATTGTATCTGTAGTCAGGAAGGAGAGGATAGTGAAGAATAGTACTCAGGTCTGTAGCTAGAGTTTTCCTGCTGGGCCCATGGTCAGGACAAATCTCTTTCACCCGCCAGTCCCACAGCCGCTCAGATCCAACCAAGTAAACACAGAGACTTATATTGCTTATAAACTGTATGGCCGTGGCAGGCTTCTTGCTAACTGTTTTTATATCTTAAATTAATCCATTTCTATAAATATATACTTTGCCACATGGCTTGTGGCTTACCGGCATCTTCACATGCTGTTTGTCATGGTGGCAGCTGGCAGTGTCTCCTCAGCCTTCCACTTCCCAGAATTCTCTCTTCCTTGTCCCACCTATACTTCTTCCTGCCTGACCACTGGCCAATCAGTGTTTTATTTATTGACCAATAAGGAACATGTTTGACATACAGACCATCCCACAGCACAGGTCTCTTTCTCCACTTCTTGGGTCTGCAAGTTTGGGTGGGTCTTCCCATCCCAATTAACCTAGTCTGGATATATGCCACACAGGCTTGTTCAGAGTATAACCTAATCTAGATGATCTTACATGGACATGCCCAGAGGCTTATCTCCTAGGTAACTCTAGATCCTGTGAAGTTGACAGTATTTTTCTTTTAAATGCTTATTAATTTGTTCAAATATTTGTGAATACTCTTTAATACTGTATCTGATAAATGATAATTTCTGGTTCATTACTTTCTGAATTATGCTAAGAGTTCTAGGCCCAACCTCTTGGGAAACACATAGTGGCTGCAGAGCCTCAAGATGAATCCAGGACCATGATGAGTGTATTCCCAGTGGATGAGTTCCTCAAAGGGTAATGAGACAAGCCTGTGAGATCTGCATAATATCACATCTTGTGTGAAGTAACAGACTCTGGAGATTCAAATACAGGTCTCTGTGGAGCTACTTCAGGAATTCCCTGTAGATCCCTAGCATATGGTTTGATACTCATAAGTCTTGTCAGTGATATTTTTCCATCTGGATATACAATTGACCAAGCACAGATTTTAGAAGACACATTTTCTACGTTTTATTACAGTATCCCTTTGTCTTAATTCAAAAGACTGTGTATATGTAGGTCTCTTTCTTGGCTCTTTTGACTAATCTACTTGCCTATGCTTCTGTGCATTTTCTGTTATAAGACTGCCTCAGTACCTTTTTTTAAATAACATATCCATATATCTGATAGTTTATATTGTCAAAATTTGTTTCCTTCCACAAGGTACCTTTGATTATTCTTGTTTTCTTTGTTTGTTTGTTTCTAGTTGAATTTTAAATTTGGCTTAAAACTTTCCTGGCAAGGTTCTATTGTTCTATTGTGATTATACAATAATTTAAAAGATTCAAAATATTTAAAGTACATATTTTTTATCTAAGATCCTATGTACCTCCATGTCTATGGGTATTTCTTAGTTTCTGAAAGAAAATAGCATTGTTCAGGTTTCTGATGTACAGGTCTTATACATTGTTATGATATGAAGTGTGCCATAAAAAGCTCCTGTGTTAAAGACTTGGTTGTTAGGAGACTGTATTCTGGGAAATGATTGATCCTGAGAACACTAGTCTGATCAATGGCTTAATCTATCAAAAATACATCCTATATAGAAGTTATTGGTCACAGGCAGAGTTTCCTAGAAATGTATACTCTGTTGTGGGCACCTTCCAGTACTCTTTACTTCCTGGTCAACAGGAGACAAGCAATGCCACTTTGACATACATACACACACACACACACACACACACACACACACACACACTGAGATGATTGTCAACTTCACAAGAGTTAAAGCAAAAGAATCATTGGGCCATATGCTTAAACCTCTGATGCTTTCTACTTTCGGTTGTTACAGCCATGTATTTTGTCATGACAACCAAAAATCTGAATAACACATAAGTTTGATTTAGGTTAGATTGATACAAATGTCCAACCTGTTACCTCTGTGAATGCAGTATGTCACAAAAACATAAACTTACTTGAAACATTATGAAATAAATTTGTAATTTTGATAACATCATTGTGTTCACAATTGTGAGCTTTGTAGATGATAACAACCCAGTTGCTACATTCAAAGGATAGATGCTCCTTTTTTTTTCAAATTTACGTTTTTATTCTACTAATTACTATTTTTCAGATGCTTAAATCTTTGGATTGTAAATATCTATTTATAATGAAATTAATTATCTTAATCATTTTAACTGAATCATCCCACAGTCTTAAGTATATTCATGCTATTTTTTGTTGATTTTAAAGTTGAAAAATGAGAAGTGTATTCAATCCGATAGGTTCTACTCTACTCTACTAATTATCTATATGAATTTGACTGTAACTATTTCATATTGGATTCACACAATACTTGCTTTATGTCTGGGTTATTACTTTTAACAAAATGTCTTCAGGATTTGTATATGTTTTAGTATGTATCAAGATTACATTCATTTTTATAGTTTACTCAGTCATATATACATGCACACCATATCGTGTTGATTCATTCATCTTCTGATAGCTCCTTCATTATTTTCAGCATTTTAGCTATCTGAAAGGTGTTGAAATGAATGCTATTATACAAGTGCCTTCTTGTTTCACTGATTTCAATTATTTTTGGTTTATGCTTAGAAGTAGCAATACTGGTTAATCTTATATTTAATTTCTTTCTCTTCTCTTTATGAGATTATAATACAATCACATTTATCCTTTGCTTTCTTTCCTGCAAACATATATACATATGTATGTCTACGTATGCTCTCTTTCAATTTCATGGCCTCTTTTTCATTTACCGTTATTGCATGCTAATATGCATTATACATATATATTCCTAAATATGACCTTTTCAGTCTATATAATGTTATTCATATGAATGTCTTTAGGGTTGACCAATTGGTATTGGATGACCAATGGTGTGCCCTTCCTGGGGGAAGACAATTTCTCCCACTCTCAGCATTTCTTAGTTGCCTACAGTTCTTTGTATAGGGTTGAAGCCTCTTGGTCTTTACCCATCCTCTTTGACATGACTATTGTTGTTATCCTTGTTCAGCTGGTGTTTGTGTAGATGTTAGTAAGACTTTATGGGTGTAGCTTCTGACATTCCTAGGAGACACAATCTCATAGCAAACTCCCTGATCCTCTAATTTTTTATAATCTTTCTGTTCCTTTTGAGGAATCGCCAAAGTACTTTCCACAGTGACTGAACCATTTTACATTTCCATGAATAATGTTGAATGCTGTCTTTTGAAGAAATGCATTTGGACTTATAGGATGCTGGTAAGTAGAATTCTTGGCATTTTTCTATGTAAATAATTATGTTAACCACAACCAACAAGAGCTTTCTTATTTCTCCTTCATGTCTTAGAAATTTATTTTTTCCTCTTAAGAAAGGGGAGCTTTGCCGGGCGGTGGTGGCGCACACCTTTAATCCCAGCACTCGGGAGGCAGAGGCAGGCAGAGGCAGGCAGATCTCTGTGAGTTCGAGGCCAGCCTGGGCTACCAAGTGAGTCCCAGGAAAGGCACAAAACTACAGAGAAACCCTGTCTCGAAAAACCAAAAAAAAAAAAAAAAAAAAAAAGAGAGGGGAGCTTTGCATCTCATGTACTAATTGAAATTAATGAGAATAAGTGGACTTTTCTCATTCTTGACTTTAGTGGGAAGAAGTGCATTTTTCTTCTAATTGATTGTCAGAATTTGGTGCAGGTTTTATGGATTCTACATCATAAATTTCTTCTAATTCAGCTTTAAGGGCTTAATTCAGCCTGTGGCTCAAGTTTAGGCACTGAACTGTCAGAGTTCCAAGAGATAGTTATAATATGCTGAAGTATCTGACTCATTCATTTTTTTACACTAGCAAATTCCCTTAATGACTTGTCTGGTAAATGTCTTGCTAATTTCTACCATGGCAGGCACTCTCCAAGAGTACCCTAGGTAGAATAAAACCTAAGTTTGATGGAATTAGTAAAGTGAGACACAGAGGAGGTTAAAAAAAGGGAAGAAATAAAGAAATATGTAGCATTATATATGCAAATCCTGGAAAGAAGAGTGATATGTGTCATAAACTCAATAGGAAGGCAGAGGCCTTCTAGAGCAGCCATGCACAATCAGCAGTTGCCTGGCAATACAGTGAAAAATAGATCAGTAGGTCAAAGCTTTTATTTTTATCTAAGGCATTATTCCAACAGGTTTCTTATAGGTTATAACTAGTTAATTTTATGAGTCATGAATTTCCTGGATTCATACTGTGGTGACTGTGATATGCCTGTGTAGTCACTGTAGGTTGTGGAGGTATGTGGGGAAGGCAAATTGACTTTTCCAGCTAGTCTGTGTGGAGATCGTCACTAGGAGTTGCTTGTGTAAGTGAAATACTGGGACTGACCATGCTGTAGACTAAATGAGTTAGTGAGCTAGAAGCTGTCAAGGAAAGCACAAGCTCTGCTTCTGGCACAAAATAGTTCAATTTGTATTTAACATGGATCTTGAGGAAACAAAGCAAAATTATAGCCATTGACTATTTATTCTGTAGATAGAATGGCCCTGGAAAGATAACCAAGCACTAAGGTCTGGAACCCATAAATGTAATAGGTTATATGGCAACAAGGATATTGCAAAGGCTGTGGTTGTAAAAGAGAGCTATTATCCTAGCCCCAGTATACTAAGAGATCACTAACTCTGAGTAAATGTGGCCAGATAAGATTTAAGAGAATTGTAACAAAAAGGAAACTCACAGAGATTCCAGGAATGAGAAGGGTTCCGTGCACCACTGCTTGAGACCATTTCCATGTACTACACCAAAGTCTCCAGCTACTAATGACAACTCCCAAATAAAAGCCTCCAAGGAAATAAGAACCTCAGTTTTTCAATAGTAACAAAATGAATTTTCCCAAAAGTCTACATAAATTGTGGAAACAGATCTCTTTCCAGGGACTCTAGAGAGAAATGAATCCAATGTCTTAATTTCAGCCAAATGCATAAAGGATTCAAAACACAGAAAGTGAGATGATAAATTAGTGGAATTTTGAACTGCTCAAGTTGTGATGATTCTCAATGGCAGCAGTAGATCACTTACACATGGCCTTTATATAGTAGACACTTCCTCTGGGTTTTGAATTTGCTTGGAGTTTTAGCATAAATAGGCGCTGAATTCCTCAAACATTTTGTATTTATCAATCAGAGTGATCAAATGATGTGTACACATTTCTTTTACTGTAGTTGACTAATACTAATCAATCATGAGATACTAAGATAATATTAGGTTGAATATAGTACATTATTCTCTTAACATAGTCACAAATTTAACCTACTAATACTTTAATATGCTTGCATCTAAGTGAGTGGGGTAGACTGATCTGCAATTTTCTATTCCTAACACACTCAAGTGAGATTTTAAAATTGTTAATATTCTTTCTTTAAAAATGTTTATTATTAGTATGAATGTGTGTGATGTGTGTGTGTGTGTTTGTGTGTGTGTGTGTGTGTGTGGTGTGTGAAAACATCTTTCAGGGATGAATTCTCTCCATTCACTGTGTGTTATGGAAAACAAACTAAGGTTGTTAGGCACACACTCCATAAGCCTTTACCCACTGACACATCTCTTTCCACCCGTACGTTATGTTATTCTTCATCTTCTTTTATTTTATGAAGCATTTGTATAAAATTTATTCTATTTTTCTTAAATATTTGTATAAATTTATTAATGAAGCTATTTGGCACTATGTGTGTGTGGATGTGCATCTGTGTACATCTGTGTGTGTGTGTGTGTGTGTGTGTGTGTGTGTGTGTGGGTGGGTGAAACATTAACAATACAGACAGTTTAAAAAAGAACTTGGAGTATAGGGACTTTTTATATCATTGGTCAGTTATAGTAGCTAATTTTTTTGAAGAATACTCTATTTCAGGCAAATCCTTAAGAGCATCTGCATAAAGTTGTTCTAATGACCTCTCATTGTCTTGTGATGTCTACAGAATCTATAATGATGCCCTTTGCTCTCCCTTTTATTTTCTTGATCAGGCATTCTGGAGATTCATCATACATATTAATGTTTTAAGGCACCAATTCTCACTTTAGTATTTTCTCTTATGGTTGCTTTCTAATTCACAGACTTCCCTTCATGTTTTTCCTTTCTTTTTGATGCTGGAATTTATATCCAGTTTCTTTAAATATGTTTGATTCATTTATTATTCTGATTTTCCATCCAATGAACTTTAGGAAATTAATTTCTACTTAGGCATTAGATTGAACTGTCTCCTTCAGTCTTCATTTTGTCATAATATTATTATTATCAATTCCTTCACAGTGTTTATAACACTTGTTTTGATTTTTCTTCATTTATAAATTATTTACAACACTTTTCCAATTTTCTAAAAAATAATTTTGCTGTGGATATCACTCTGTATCAATAAAGCGCTGATTGGCCGGTAG
>CABHPH010042554.1:0-13603 GCA_902168325.1 Peromyscus nudipes | reverse complement strand
ATCCCTGTGTCTTTCTTAGGGTCCTGTTTTCCAGGTAGCCTCCCTGGTGTTGTGAGTAGCCGTCCAGTCATCCTTGTTCCACAACTAGTATTCTCCTATGAGTGGGTACATACCATGTTTGTCTTTCTGAGTCTGGGTTACCTCACTCAGGAGGATTTTTTCTAGCTCCATCCATTTGCCTGCAAACCTCATGATGTCATTTGTTTTTCTCTGCTGAGGCAATGGTCGCGAAACAGCCCGAACTGACCTACCCTGGTGATAGGATGGCCAAACACCCTAATTGTCGTGCTAGAAAACCCATCCAATGACTGAGGGAACTGGATGCAGATATCCACGGTCAGGCCCCGGGTGGAGCTCTGGGAGTCCAATTGGCGAGAAGGAGGAGGGTTTATGTGAGCAAGAGTTGTTGGGACCAGGGATGGATGGAATACAGGGACAAGTGGCCAAACGAATGGAAACACATGAACTGTGAACCAATGACTGAGGGGCCCCCAACTTGATCAGGCCCTCTGAATGGGTGAGACAGTTGATTGGCTTGATCTGTTTGGGAGGCATCCAGGCAGTTGGACCGGGTCCTGTGCTCAGTGCATGAATTGGCTGTTTGAAACCTGGGGCTTAGCAGAGACACTTGGCTCAGCCTGGGAGGAGGGGACTAGACCTGCCTGGGCTGAGTCCACCAGGTTGATCTCAATCCTCGGGGGAGTCTTTGCCCTGGAGGAGATGGAAATGGGGGGTGGGCCGGGGGGGGGGGCGGGGCGGGAGGGGGGAGAACGGGGGAATCTATGGCTGATATGTAAAGTTGAATTATATTGTAAAATAAAATAAATTCAAAAAAAAGAAAAAAACAGCAGTAGTAAATGTCCCCCTTTTATAAGGAAACCAGTCCTACTGAATTAGGGCTCACCCTAATAGCTTCATGTGCAGGGCTCATTTAGAGCAAGGAAAAGTGGGATCAAGATGCTAGTGCAGCTGTGTAAAGCTTTGTGCAGCTCCTCCTCTATTCTGTACCTCTTGCCTCCAGGTCCCTTTGAAGGCCCCAATTATCACATTGCTCCCAGGTGGGTGTACCACCTCACCAGCACCTGGATGATCTTTGTGGTCATTGCATCTGTCTTCACTAATGGACTTGTGCTGACAGCCACCATGAGGTTCAAGAAGCTGCGCCATCCTCTGAACTGGATTCTGGTGAACTTGGCAGTTGCTGACCTAGCAGAGACCGCCATTGCCAGCACTATCAGTGTTGTGAACCAAATCTATGGCTACTTCGTGCTGGGCCACCCTCTGTGTGTGGTGGAAGGCTACATTGTATCCCTGTGTGGTAAGCTGAAGGAGACACAACTGGGTGTGCCTAAAGAAAACCATACTGCAAACCCTGAGGTTCACACATGGTGTGTATATATGAGACACAGTATGAAGGGAGATACTCGTGGTAAAAGCTAGATCACAGTCAGCACAGGGGTTGAAGGACAGGCTTACAAAATTCTGAAGGCTTACATCTGAGCACACATTTTCTTTTTTTTATTAACCTTTTTTCCTTTATTTTACATACCGATCACAGTTTCCCCTCCCTCCTCTCCTCCCATTCCTCCCCCCCACCCCAACTCCTATCTACCCCTTCCCCATCCACCTACTCCTCCTCTGTCTCCATTCAGAAAGGGGCAGGCCTCCAATGGACTTGAACAAAACATGACACATCAAATTGAGGAAGGAGGAAGGACCAAGCTCCTCTCCCTATATAAAGGCTGGGCATGGGGAACAGGTTCCCAAAAGGCAAATAAGCACCAGAGACAGGTCCTAATCTCACTGCTAGGAGCCTTACAAAGAGACCAAGCTACACAACTGTCACACACATGCAGAGGGCCTAGGTTGGTCCCATACAGGCTCCCTAACTGTTGGTCCAGAGTCCATGTGCTCCCACAAACTCAGGTCAGCTGTCTCTGTGGGTTCCTGCATCATGACCTTGACACACCTGGCTTGTACAATCCCTCCTCCCTTTCTTCAGGAGATTTCCCAGAGCTCAGCTCAGTTCTTGGCTGTGGATCTCTGCATCTGCTTCCATCAGTTACTGGATAAAGGCTCTGTGATGACAATTAGGGTAGTCACCAAGCTGATTACAATAAATGGCCAGTTCAGGCACCCTCTCTGAGCACGCATTTTTTTTCAGTTGCATTATTGCATTATCTTTATTAACTATTCCCTAAGAAAGTGTTAATTACTTCAGTCAGTTTTCAAAGGCAAATGAGTCACAAGACAAGTACGGTGCTCAAACACTCGAGCTCCTTCAGAGTCGGCACTTATTCGAGGCACTGAGGTTTCCAAGTTCTTCCAGTGAGCAGAGGAGATGAGCACGAATTTTCAAGTGTTTGCTTGAGTCCAACATTGAGACAGGCTCCAGCTATATGTACCCAGTTTTGGACTGTGGAGCTCATGTAGGAAGAGATAGATCACAAATCAGAGAATTCCAGAACCATATGAAGGGTAGGCTCTGGGCACCTTGGATGGACTCCTACCCAAATCAGGGATATGTGTGTTTCCATCCTGTCTCTAAGGCTGGTTAATGACACTGTGTGAGCTGTTCCCAGAGAAAGACATCAGAGCTTTTGAGATATTGACTGGATCTAGACACCTTTCTTTACAACCATCACTAAGACCTGTTGGCTATGATTTGCTTAGGTTAGGTAGCTAAAGGCTGATGAGTAAAGATGCCTAGCCTGAAGAGGTATGTTTAATTCCTAAGACCCACATGGTAGAAAGAGAGAAACTCCTGAAAGTTGTCCTCTAACCTCCACATACACCCCATGGCTACATACACATACACACCCTAAAACGTGGTGACTAACAAGTACCAATGTGCTAGGCTCTGTGCTGGAAAGGGCCCAGTAACTAGATGGTGACAACACAGTATCTCTATTACCCTTCTTTTACCTTATCTCTAAGTGGTTAAGGAGAGCTCAGTAGTAGCTAGTCTGGAAGACAGGCTCTGTTGAGCATATATGAGAAGGGAGGGTTTAAATGCCATGTGTATAAAAAGAGACTTTGAGAGGTCTGGACTGGGGGTGGGAGACCCACAAATAGACCTGGTTGGAACCCCACTTGCCTAGCTGTGTACCCAGCAGATATCTACCAGTAGCTTCCCCAGTTCTTGGTCTCTCCTTGCCCCTCACCCACTGGGCAAATTAAGTTCAGACCAGAGGGAGCACTGGACAATATCCAAATCTATAGGGTAGAGTAATCAGGAAAGATCAAGTTAAGAAAGTCTATCTCCCAGGCCCAAGTGCTTTCAGTTAGAGATGTGCACCTTGGTGGTTACATGGCCTTTCCCAAGTGGCATCCTCATGTCTGGCTCTGCTTCTGCTAGGCTTGCCTTTGTCCTACTCATAGAGTGTTCTTTGTTTACCCATACACACAAAATAAAAATAAATACATCTTTTAAAATTATGCACTAAAAACATTAGCAACAGTGTTCTATACTAAAGTATTTCAAACAAGGATATCATCTGACTACCAATAAGAATTCAGTGAAGTGACAATGAACAGGAATGACATTTTATAGTCTGCCACCTCAGTAGAGTGATCTGAGAACATCTGTCCTTTCTCTAGCTGACCGAACTAGGAGTGTTCTAATACTGCCTATTTCATACTAGAAGGAATATAGAGTGTCCTTTAGAGGTGAAGTGAATGAACAATAAAGACTTTTCTCCACCCTGGTCCATGGGTGCCTGAGGCCTGTGTGCACACCTTTGGGCATAAGAAGGAGTGGGAACCTGTGTCACCTTACAAACAATTGGAGAGACTCTGAGCTGTCCCCAAACACTTCAAAAAACAGCAACCAAGCAGAAAGGATACAAATCATATGTTCTGTTTCTTTGAAACAATGACATCTCAGTATGGTCATGCCCGTATGGATATGGGCTTCCAGGAACTCCATCAATGGCATCAGAGGAAGAAATTACCAGAGGCCAAGAGGACAAAAAGCCCTTGAAGGGCCCCAGTGGACACATAAGTACAAAGCCATCAGCTACCAGAGTATTTTTTGCCTTCTTTTTGGTGATGGGGTGTGCTGGCTGAGGTTGAGGAGAGAGAGCTATGAGAGCTCTAAGGCACCAGTCTCAAGATTCTATGACTCAGCGACTAAACTGAGAGCTAGGACATCCTGCTCCAGAGCAGAAGCAATTGTAGTCAGAAGGAAGACAAGAGAGTAGGAAGACAGAGGGGAAGAAGGCATGCAATTGGATTTAGCATGGAAGCAAAGCAGAAGAGCCTGAAGGAAATGAGAAAAGAAGGTGAGACACACATGTCATAAAAATGGACTGAAAAAAAAGTCCATTCACCAAGAGGTCCACTGCACTCTGGACCTGAAAACATTTCAGAGGATTTGGTGTGATAACTATGAGGGAGTCTTGAAAACTGTTGGCTAGTAGGAGGAAGTAGTGTGAATAATCCTTTGTTCTGACTCAAAGCCCCTGTCTATCTCTTCTCCCCCATAGGCATCACAGGCCTCTGGTCCCTGGCCATTATTTCCTGGGAGAGGTGGCTGGTGGTCTGCAAACCCTTTGGCAATATGAGATTTGATGCTAAGCTGGCCACTGTGGGAATCATCTTCTCCTGGGTCTGGGCTGGTGTGTGGACAGCCCCACCAATCTTTGGTTGGAGCAGGTAAGGGTATAATGATGCTAGGAAAGTAGCCTCTGTAGGACCAAGTGGGGAAGGTCAGACTGTGATCTCCAGGAATATCAATTCTGTTTTCTGGGCCTGCATGGCTCCCTGCTTATAAGAAGGAGGGAGAAAACTCTCCCTGGGCTCCCAGTGCAGCATGCACATGAATGTATGAATATTTGCCTATGGTATCAAAAGGGGCCCTATGGCCCACTCCCTAGACTATGTAAATGTTTTTCTCAAGTATAAGAAGCTCACAAGAACACTAGGAAAATCCAAAATGCCCAACCTAGTGTAAGTGAACACAGGGTACATTTTAGATTTCAGGGCCCTCTTACAAGCTCTGTGCCAGGCCTTTCTCATACATTTTACCCTACCACCTTCAGAGGTTTCTTGGAAGATACACCAGGTCATCTATATCCTGGCCAGGCTCATTCTTTGGGGAAAATACACAAAACTGATGAGGCAATGGTTCAGATGTTTGGTTGGGAGGAATGAGACATGGACAATTGATTTCACTGTTGTACACAACAATCTTGAGTGTGTGTTTGTAGCAGGAATCTTAAAAAGGTCTTATTAATAAGAACAAACCTGGAGCCAGTTATTGGGGTGAATGCTGGATCAGAGAAGCAGAACAAGCCACAGCTACCTCACCTCGCCGGATCCTCAGCTGATCCTGTTTCCTCAGACTGGAAGCCTCTGTGTCCTCATCCAGAATGAATGTTAGCTGAAAGCAGCCAAATGCTTCTAGTTTTTGGTCCTCACGCCTTATATACTTTTCTGTTTTATGCCATCACTCCCTGGGATTAAAGGCGTGTGTCACCATGCCTGGCTGTTTCCAATGTGGCCTTGAACTCACAGAGATCCAGATGGATCTCTGCCTCCCAAGTGATAGGATTAAAGGTGTGTGTGCCACCATTTTCTGGCCTCTATGTCTATCTAGTGGCTGTTCTGTCCTCTGACCCCAGATAAGTTTATTAGGGTGCACAATATTTTGGGGAACACAATACCACCACGTGTGTTCTTGTGGCATTTGGACAGGGAATGTTTTTTCTTTGGGAAGCTTCCATCATTCTATAAAATAAGACTTGTAAAAAGCTTGTCTTTCGCCGGGCGGTGGTGGCGCACGCCTTTAATCCCAGCACTCGGGAGGCAGAGGCAGGCGGATCTCTGTGAGTTCGAGGCCAGCCTGGGCTACCAAGTGAGCTCCAGGAAAGGCGCAAAGCTACACAGAGAAACCCTGTCTTGAAAAACAAAAAAAAAAGTAAGAGGAAGAGGAGGCCTCCTCACCGTCTTATGAAAATAGCCTAGAACCAGGTAATGATGATAATTGCATAACCTTGGGAAAGTCTTCAATGTCATAATGGCAAATTTTATATTATGCATATCTTGCTACAAAGAGAAGAGAAATGATATGAAGCATATAATGGAAAAGTATTTACTAAAATCTTACTAAAGAATTTTAAGGTGATAAGAATATTCTGGAAGTACGACACTGTGTAGATATGAAATGCTATTGACCTGTTAATTTCTCATTGGTTAATTTCTTCTCCATTTAAAAACCTTCTGACTCAAGTCAGGGGTGTGCCTTGGTTTATTGGGCAGGTTCCAGGTTGCCCTAGCTTGAATCAGAATGGACTGCTGGCCCTTCTCTTTAGGTACTGGCCTTATGGCCTGAAGACATCCTGTGGCCCAGATGTGTTCAGTGGCACCTCGTACCCTGGGATTCAGTCTTATATGATGGTCCTCATGATCACATGCTGCATCTTCCCACTCAGCATCATCGTGGTCTGCTACCTCCAAGTGTGGCTGGCCATCCGAGCAGTAAGCCTTTTACCCTCCTGCCCTCATCCCAAACTAGCAAGATGTCTAGGCAAGCTCAGAGGCACACCTGGTAACTCTCCTACCTCCACACTGCTCTGATCAGAAATCTATCAGTACACCTGAGTCTCTTAAACTCCTTTTTTTGGAGAAAAAAAAATCTCACTATGGAGACCTGGCTGGCCTGAAACTTGCTATGTAGATCAGGCTAGATTCAAACTCACCGAGATCTACTTGCCTCTGCCTTCTGAGTGTATACCATCACTCCTGGCTTAAACTGTTTTTCAATCGCCATGTGTCTTAGTCACTGTTCTATTGCTGTGAAGAGATACCATGACCAAGGCAACTCTTCTTATAAAAGAAAGCATTTAATTGAGGGCTTGCTTACAGTTTCAAAGGCTTAGTCCATTATCATTATGATGGGAATCAGCCAGGCATGGTGCTGGAGCAGTAGCTAAGAGTTCCATCCTGATCTTCAGGCAGAGAGAGAAATGCTGGCCTGGTGTGGGCTTTTGAAACCTCAAAGCCCACCCCCAGTGGCACACTTCCTTCAACAAGGCCATACATACTCCAACAAGGCCACCTCTCCTAATCCTTCTCAAATAGTGCCACTTCCTGATGGCTAAGCATTCAAATACATAAGTCTATGGGGGAACATTCTTGTTCAAACCACCACACTATACCTATAAGAAAATATTAAGACCCAATGGTATGGTACAGGAGATGTCATGTATTGAAGCCCTGAGTTCCATCCTAAGCACCAAATAAACTGGGAGTGATGGCACACTCCTGTAATTCCAGCACTCAGGAAGTAAAAGCAGGAGGATCAAAAGTTCAAAGCCATCCTCTGCTACATAGCAAATTCAAGGCTAGCCTGATCTCTACGAGACCCTACCTCAAAAAACAAAACAAAACATTGAGCCAGGCGGTGGTGGCGCACGCCTTTAATCCCAGCACTCGGGAGGCAGAGGCAGGCGGATCTCTGTGAGTTCAAGGCCAGCCTGGTCTCCAAAGCGAGTTCCAGAAAAGGCGCAAAGCTACAGAGAAACCCTGTCTCGAAAAACAAAACAAAACAAAAAAAAAAAAAAAAAAAAAAAAAAAAACATTGAATAGTGTGAAGCAGGGCATTCCTTTGGGAGATGAATTTGAGGTTCTTTTTTAAAATTAATTAAATTTATTCATTTATTTTATATCCCTTCTCTCCTCCCATTCCCTCTCCCCATCTCCCACCACCAGCCCCAATCTACTTCTCCTCTGTTTCTGTTCAGAAAGGGGCAGGCCTCCCATGGGTATCAACAAAACACGGCATATCAGGTTGCTGTAAGACTAAGTACCTCCCCTTGTGTTAAGGCTGGGCAACGCAACCCAGTATGAGGAATAGGGTCCCAAAAGCCAGCCAAACACGTACAATATATTTTGATCATATTCTTTCCCTCTCCTAAATCCTCTCAAATCCTCCCCCACCCAACTTCATGCAAACTCTCTCTCTCCCTACCTCTCTCTCTCCTTCTATCCCTCTCATAAAAAAAAAAAAACATAAAACAAAAAACAACGGTCAAAACAAATTAACAAAAATCATTAAGACAAAAATATCAAAGCAAAACAAAAATGTACACACAAAAAAACAACAACAAGCAAGCAAACAAACAATAACAACAAAAACATGGAGTCTATTTTATGTTAGAAGCTACTCCTGGGTATGGAGTAGCTTCCTGGAGTGTGGTAGATATACCTAGTGACATTCCATTGGAGAAAACTGATTTTCCCTTTTCCAGCATGTATCAGTTGCAAATAGCTTCTTGGTTAGGGGTGGGACTTCTACCTCTCTGTGCTAGAATTTTGTATGGTTTAAATTTGTGCAGGTCTTGTGTGTACTGTCACAGCCCTAAATGGGATGTCTTTATCAAACCCCAGTCCTCAGGGCTCAAGTATCTGTGCAGAAAAGGAGTCAGAAAGATTGTAAAATCTAGAGGTGGTGAACAGCTCCAAGGATACAGTGTCATCCAGACACAACAAGATTGATATACATGAATGAAGTTCTTGCAGTCTCAACCTTTGCTTCCTTGTTCTCAATCCTATGGGATGGAAAGTCACTGCCTGCCCATTCCTAGAGGACCCAGTAAGGGAGCAGAACTGTGCCTTTCCCCTGGCCCAGAACAATCCTCCTACAGAGCATAACCAACAGAGCACCTGCATTCCCTTCACAGGAGTCTTAGTTTTGTTCTATTGCTGTGAAGAGACATCATGACCAAGGCAACCTGTAAAAGAAAGCATTTAATTAGGGGATGCTTATATTTTCAGAGGGTGAGTCCATGACCATTGTGGTGGGGAGCATGGTGGCAGGCAAGCAGGCATGGTGCTGGAGCAGTATCTGAGAGCTTACATCCTGATCTGTAAGTTGGAGGCAGAGAGAGATAGCCTGACCCTGGCATGGTCTTTTGAAACCTCGAAGCTCACCCCTAATGATACATCTCCTTCAACAAGGCCAAACCTCCTAATCCTTCCAAAACATTTCCACCAACTAGGGACCAAACATTCAAATATATGAGCCTATGGAGGACACTCTCATTCAAACCACCACAATGGGGCCCTTGAGGACGACCAAGAAGTGGACTCAAGGGTGCTATTTGCCCTCAGACCTGCTCTCCACTGTCCTGTGTCTGGTGTTCCATCTTAGGAAGCCAATTCTGTCAGCAGTCCCTAACCCATCAACATCCCTACCCAGGCCAGGCTACCACTGGGGATTATCCCGCAAAAAAAAAAAAAAATGATAGTAAGGGGATGTGTGAGCTGGGTACTATATGCTAAGAGCTCTGTGCTCCTCTACTGGTCTCCCTCTCCAGCATAAATTGTCCCTTGTCCAACAACTCTCCTACCATTTACTTTGTGTTCCATTTGTTCATTGCTGGGACCCTGTGTAACAGAAAGTCCCTCCAGGTGGTACTTTTCCTATATGAAGCTGCTTTGTGCTCACCCCTGCATGAATGGGTATTTATAAGCTCTTTCTGGAAAAGACCATGAGCTCCACCAGGAGGCTCCACTCACTTTAGTGTCTTGTAATGAAGGCTGCAATTTGGTCCCTGGGTTGGTGGTCTCATATCAGAATCAATTTAGCTAGCTCCCACAGGGTTTCCTTCAAGCTTTAGCAGTATTAGCTCTTGGCTAGTAAAACCCATCACTGCTGTTTCGGCTCTCCCCAGATTCTAGCCCTCATGGTTCCTTTTACAGCTAACCATGGCAGATAATGGCTGACCTCTATCCTTTAGAAAGCCTGGGTGAAGTGTGTATATGGCTCTTGCATTGCCACTGGGCACCCTGCCAGGCCTGGTTTAGTTAAAGTGAACTTGACTTCTAGGGCTCAGTTCAAGACTCCAGACTCAAACCTGAGCACAAGACTAGATCTTCTTGGAAGGGATCATATAAAGGCTAAACTCAGTCTCCTTAGTTCTCTTTTGCAAACTTCTGTGAAACTACGGGCAACAGCTTCAAAAGTCTGGTCTGAGGGTTGACCTTGGCCAGGCCAGCCACTTGTTACCTCAAGGCCTACAGGAACTCCTACAAAGCTCCAGGACCACTCTGGCTCCCAAGTCAAGTCATTCTCTGACTTAGGGTGGGAAGCAGGATTGGGATACTAGGTGGACTATTTCCTACTCCCCATAGATCCCTGGGTATCCCTCTTCTTGTCAGTGCCTGAGCAACACCAATAGTCCCTCCAAATATAGAGCCCTAACTGACTCCTCCATTCACTGTTCTTGTCTTCTCTAGGTGGCAAAGCAACAGAAAGAATCTGAGTCCACCCAGAAGGCTGAGAGGGAGGTGACACGAATGGTGATGGTGATGGTCTTTGCATATTGCCTCTGCTGGGGGCCCTATACTTTCTTTGCATGCTTTGCTACTGCCCACCCTGGCTATGCCTTCCACCCTCTTGTGGCCTCCATACCATCCTACTTTGCCAAAAGTGCCACTATCTACAACCCCATTATCTATGTCTTTATGAACCGGCAGGTAAGCAAGAGCATGAGCAGATCAAATTCAAAATGGCCCATAACTCAGTGAAGGTTCTTACCTGGAATCAAGTCATCAATGAGAAAGCTTTGTGGAGAACCTGGGGGTGGGGACTGATGATGCACCTCCAAGAAAATGAATGTGAGAAGGCTTTGCATGTGATCCACCCTCTCCAGACCTCCTCTCAACCATGAGCTCTGTTATCCTTGCACCGTCTCCACCTGAGTCTGGTACTTAAGCAAGCGCAGTGCACTGCAAGTTCTTCCCTTCTGATGACCCCACAACTATGGACAGGAATCTTCAAAGGGTGCTGTTATAATCCAGATGTACTAAGCACTCAGTGAGCATGCGATGACACTAGCTAATTCTGCTCCTCTTGTGTTTACAGATTCAACTCCAAAATTTTCCATTTTCAAACTTGACTTCGGGATTTTTGTCTCCTTACAAGTTTAACCTTTCTTAGCTATACTAGCTAAGAGTTCAAGAGCTTTTATGAGCTCATGAATTAGTTCAGAGAGAGCATGCTATGGCTTTGTCCAAAGTCTTGTCTGATGACAACTATCCTTAGCTATCATATTGGACTTTGACGCAATTGCTATGACTCTTAAACCATCCTGGTAGGTTATAGGTTAACCTTAAGAGGTTCATCACCTTCTGAGTGCCATTTGCTTTCCTCTTCCTTGAATCCATCACATGCACTTCATTAAGGGGTATCTACTGTATGAGTTATTAGTAATCTGAAGTGTTCACTGGGTCCTCTCATTTCATCAGACTCTGTGAATCCTTCCAATTGACTCCTCTTTCCTCTATTGTTTTCCTTCCTCTGGTGCTTGGGATGGAACACAAGGTCTGGTGCATGCCAGGCAAGTGCCCCACCCCAGATCTCCTCTGCCAAAAACTGAAAGCAGTTCTAAAAAGAGATCCTTGTGAAAGACAGGAAACAAAGGTGGCCAGGTGTGCAAATTTTACTTTCACTCATTCTGCTTTATTCCAAGAAAATTGGAGCAGGGGATTCCATTCTTGTTCATTGCTATCTCCCTCCAGAATACAGTCAGGCATGAAGTGAAAACTCAGTAAGTAGATGTTGAATGAATTTCTTGCCTTATCTGCCAGTTTTTCAGCCAAGTTCATGTTGTTATTTAGCCCATCTCTAATGTTGTCAATGTCAACACTTAAGTGTTTTCATTTTGAGAGTTTCAATGTGAGAGGGAATGGAGATAGTCATAAATAGAGCTGAAATTAGTGACACTTTTACTTTGGATTCTCAAAGCTTTGTAGTTGAGCTCCTTAGATGGCATTGGTTTTGGTCACTGCCTAAGTATCCTGAGGCTACCACAATAAATTCCACAAGCTTTGTTGCTTAAAACAACACAACTGTAGTTCAGTGACAGAGTACTTGCCTAACATACACAAACCTTTAGGCTAAGTTCCTAGCTCAGCAACAAAGAAGCAAACAAAACAAGAAAATAGGAATTAAGTTTCTCACAGTTCCAGAGGCCAGAAATCTGAGGTCTAGGTGTCAGCATTATTATTGTTCCTTCTGGAGGTGCTGAGACAGTATCAGTCTTGTGTCTCTCTCCTAGCTTCCCTTGTCCTACTACTCACAAACATGCTGTCCCAATATTATTCTCACATAGTTATTTCTCTGGACGTTAAATATTATCTAAATCTTCCTCTTCTCACAAGAACACTGGTCACTGGACTAGTGACAATGCTAATCCAGTATGACCTCATCGTAACATACATGTGCAAAGACTCCAGTTCCAAAAAAGGTACAGTCACAGGTTCCAGTAATTAAGATTTGGCATTTTTTAGGAGCAGTCACAATTAAACTAGAATCACCATTAACCACTAAATTAGATGATTCAGACCTCCTCTATTCATATGTGTAAAGAATTAGTTGAGCCTTCTTCATCCCACTCATATTATTCCAAATGGGAGAAGGGAAGGTGTACATACACAAAGTGACAGTACCAAATGCCTCAAGCCTCACCTTTAGCACAGTGCACTAGCCGTTTCTGCTTTGCTGAATAATGTTTTCTGTCCTTCTAGTTTCGAAACTGCATCTTACAGCTCTTTGGAAAGAAAGTTGATGATATCTCTGAACTTTCCAGCACCTCCAAAACAGAAGTCTCCTCTGTCTCTTCGGTGTCACCTGCATGAGGTCTGCCTCCAACCTGTCCCATCCACCAAAGCTTTGGCCATGTCTTACCTCCTTCCTCCTCCATCATTATGAAATAAACATAATTTCCCCTTGCCTAATCAAAATTCCAGAGATGACTACTACAATTTGGGGTTATCTAAGCTACTAGGTGTTCAGGCACCGGGCCTGGAGAGAGTACAATGTAGACAAAGAGACCAGAACATATGGTTTCTTTCATTTTTAATCCAATCCCCATGTCTATAGATATTATGAAAAGATCATGGAAAATTGGAAGAAGAAGGCAAGTTGGCATCTGCATATATCTCACTGGGCTGGTGGTTACAGAATTAAGAAAATGAGGGCAACAAAGTAGCTCTCTAGGGAAGGCTTACTGGATGCCTTCAACATCTGGAAAGAGGGAAGTAATGAACAAATTCAAGTGGTTGAGACTCCTTGCCCTTCAGTGTCCATCTAATAGAGGCTTAGCATCCTTGAAGTCTGTTCTCCACTTAAAGGGAACCCAGGCCTGCCAGTCCATGATGGAGATGATATGCCGCTTCTGCCAGGCCAAAATTCCAAGGCCAATCAACACAAATATAGTGAATGTGCGCAGGCGTGAGTTGAGCAGGGGCAAGGGGCAAGAACACAAGGTAGAGACCAAGACCAAGAGGATAGTGGTCAGTGTAAGAAGCAGGCTTATGAATCTGAACAAAAAGTCCTTGGGACGGGTTCTGATGCTGGCCATCATCTCCAGTTGGGTAGCTTGCTGTAGAGTTTCTAGCTTGGCTATTCTGCTCTTGAAAGTCTCCATTACATCCTGTAGGTAACAAACACATATACTCACCAGATGTCAGAACAGAAATGTGTTTATGTAATTTAGTAATTTATTTGCTTAGGGGTGTTCAAGAAATACTGTTGAAATAAAAAAAGTTTTATTTATTTATTTATTTATTTATTTATTTATTTATTTATTTATTT
>CABHPH010042550.1:0-13435 GCA_902168325.1 Peromyscus nudipes | reverse complement strand
TTTATTTATTTATTTATTTATTTATTTATTTATTTATTTATTTATTTTGAGTAAAACCATAACTGAGTGAGGTAACCCAAACCCAGAAGGACAAACATGGTATGTACTCACTCATAAGTGGATTCTAGATATAAAGCAAAGAACAATCAGACTGCAACACACACAACCAGGGAGGCTATATGGCAGGGGGGACCCTAGGATGACTGTGGCTTAGAATAAGTTATGGTTTTACTCAGTAATTATTCTTACTAGATTCATCCTTTTCTGTTTTCTCTAGCATTCACTCACTATTTTCCAAATACACTCTTGGAACCCTGCATTAACTCTTGCTTCACTTTCAGCAGAAACTGAACAGGACCTTGTACAATTAGTAAACAAAGCAAGGGATTTATTTGCCCATTGTGATGCATCAATTTTTAAGTGAAAAAGAGTAAGCATAAAACCTGTATGTTACTTCAGTAGAATATGTATGCATATATATATTTCTGTAATCTTAGAATTGCTTAAGGAAACATGGTGAGTATGTCTTTGGAATAGATTGGAGGAAGGGGGAATACAGGTAGCTGTGTTAGTATATTATGGCTTCTGTAACAAAACTCAATAGATAAGGGGGTTCAAACTACACAAACATTATTTCACAGTTCTGGAGACTGACAGATAAGTCAAGTCAGAGGTGTGTCCTTTACCTTGGTGTATAGTTGGCTGACTTCTCTTTAAGTCTCTTTACAGGGCTTTATTCCTCTGCTCCTGATGTCTTCAGATATCTCCATTTTGTGATACAGCAGGCATATTTGGATTGGCCTACCCTACAACATAGTTTGACTTGATCATATCTGAAAAAATTTCTCTGAAAAGAGTCCCATTTTGAAGTTCCTCAGCTTAGGACTTTAGCACAGGAATTGGGGATGTGGCAGAGTTGTGTATACTTTTGTCTATCACAGTGGAGACAGAGTAGAGATATGGGTTAGCAATTTTTATGTTTTCATGTCTTGATTTAAAATCCTATTTACATAAACTTCTTGTAATTATTAAATTTAATATAATACTAACTTCTATATAATAATTACAATTTTATAAATTCTGAAAGAATATTAATAATGGCAAGAAATCATTCTCTGGCTAGATTTTCCAAATGATGACTAGTTATTGTAAATGGAAAGGACACTGTAGTCTTCACCTGTTTCTCCCTAGGCTATTTTTCTAGCAGTATCTGTCAGCTCCTATAATTCTTAGCTATAGCACTTGCACTGGCTCAGTAGAGGAAATACACATAGTGTTTTGTGAATGTCTCTGTTTAGTTATAAGAATAACAGGGCATGGATTTGAAGCCTGTGTTCTTCTATTTGCATTTCTGGCTACTCAACATTCGAAGACCAAAGGGTTTCCTCAAACTATAAGAAACCTTTGTTGTTAAAAAGAGTTTCCCATACTAGTGAGGAGGATTTAGCCTGATAGTCAGGTGCTGGTAAATTTACTGCTATATGGTGGACACATAAGTGAGCATATTGCAAACCCATAGGGCTTCCTGGATCCTAACTCTGGTTGTATGCACATTGCACATCGAGAGCTCTCTCAACCGGCAATTGCCTGGGTCTGACTCAAGTCCTGTAGTCATGACACTCAACAATGAAACCAGTAAGCCTACTGCCATAGAGTGAGAGGAATCTAGACTTGCGTAGAAGGTGATGATGAATATGGGCAACAGGCAGGCAGGATCAAATGTGAACATGAGATTGGATTTTGTCATTGGATTTTATCACTCTAATTTTTTTGTCTTTCAGTAATTGTAGCTTTCTACTTTTAAAAATGCTCACTAACGAGACAGTTAATATTGTTCAGCAAGAATGGATCCGTGTGGTGAAGTAAATGGGCTGAGAATTTTCTTTACATGATTTCTCTGTGGATCTTGAGAGATCATAGATATAAGTTGACAATTAGCTCGCAAAATTCCCCCAAATACCCACAGCCCTGCTTGAGTGATTCTGTGGAAACAGGAAGTCCTTGTCTTGCCTAAATAACTAGACAAGGAAAACTCTGTGAAGAAAGCTCAGCAAATGACTGCTGGAATATTGTTAGTTATGCTCCAGTACCCTCACAGTGAGTCACCTCTGGGGACTACAAACCTAAGTAAAGGGAGAATAGGGATCCTGATGGTCTGGAATAACCTGTGTCAAAGACTCATTGGTAGTTACTTCCTTCAGAAGACATGTGTAACTACATTTTTTGATCAAGTTAATCCTTTATATATATATTCTATTTACTGAATAGTGTTAGGTTTTAATAGGAATGATTTCTGTAGACTGGAGAGATGACTCAGTGGTTCAGTTCACTGGCTGCTGTTGCAAAGGACCTGGGTTCAATTCCCAGCACCCATACAGTGGTTCATAGCTGACTGCAACTCTTGTTCTAAGGTATTTGATGCCCCCCTCTGACTTCCATGTGGACCAATCACACACATGGCAAACAAACATGCATGCAAGGCAAACCATTCATAAAATAAAAGTAAATAAAAATATAAAATTTAAAATGAATAAAAAATAGATATGATTTCCATTTGAGACAGACTAAACACAAAGATTTTCTAAAAATATTATCAAATCTGATGGAAAAGGTCACAAGGAAAATAAGATGCAGGTTTTAAACAACATGCAGAACTGAAGTTCAAATAAACTTTTCAACAGCCTTTTGGCAGAGAGAAGTTATTTTGGACTAAGATGTGAAAGAATGTAGATAAATTGCTAAATGGTCTTATTAATAAAAAATTTGGAGCCAGAAATTGGGGTTAAAGCCTGAGGGAGATCAGAGGAATAGACAAAGCCACAGCTAACCTCACTTCACCAACTCCACAGTTTCCAAAGCGAGCTACTTCCTGTCTACCCACACCTTTCTGTTCTGTTCTCTCATTTGCTCTCTCAGCCCAGCTATATCACTTCCTCTTCCTGTCCAGCTCTGTCACTTCCTGTCTGTCTGTACAGACCTCCAGACCTCTATGTTTAGTGCTGGGTTTAAAGGCATGTATTGATATGCCTGGCTCTGTTCCCAGTGTGGCCTTGAACTCACAGAGATCCAGACAGATCTCTGCCTCCCAAGTGACAGGATTAGAGGCATGTGCTACCATTGTCTGACTTCTATGTTAATATAGTCCTGGGTTTTTCCTCTGCTCTTCAGGTAAATTTTATTGGGTGACACAGTATATTGAGGGACACAGTACATCACCACAAAAGAACTGCACGAAGACTGTCATAAGGCATGTTCAAAGACTTCTCAGTGGAGGGAGTTACCAAGACCTTTATTAGCCCATGATAAGTGTGTGAAAAATATTAGCAAGTCTTAGCTGGCTAGGATGGTTTCTGCAATGCAAACAAAGTAGGTGATAGATCACCCATGCATTTTTTGCAGCTTTTTGTGCCAATTGCCATTTTTGAATATAGATTTATTAATATGTTTATTACTATTAGAACTTATATCATTTGATTCCCCAAATTGGAAGATGCTGTAGTTTTTGTCAGTTGATAATATCTGTAAATGACAAAATCAAAACATTTGTAATTTTAACATGTTTTGAGGTAAAATTTTCATTATCCTCAAAAATTGCACAATTACCTATAAAATATAAATTTATTGCCAAAATATTAAAAGCAATAACACTACTACAATTATTAATTTTATTATCATTATTACATTACATTGTAATGAGATGGTAATGACATTACAAGAAGGTAAAATTTTATGTCAAAATTAGTAGAGGATATCATTCATACATTGATTTTGTGAAATATTTTATGATTCTCATTACTCAAATTTATAACAATAACTGAAAAATCTTCAATTGCTTTAAGAAAATGCCAGTGTTAAGAAAATTCCTAAATAATAAGACTCAATTCAAGCGAACTATTTCAGAGCCTGGTGGTTATCATTAAAAATAATGTATGCTTTAAATTTTATGAAACAATAGTAGGTATCTTGATTAGGGTTACTAGCTGTGATGAAAGACTATGATGAAAGCAAGTTGGAGAACAAAAGGGTTTATTTGGCTTACACTTCTGCAGGAGGCCATGGGAGTATACAGCAGGTGACAACTAGTATTTAACAGGTTGACCCACCAGACTTACCTAATGGGGAGTCCCACCTGGCAAAGCCATGGTATCACTGACTGAAAATGACTGATTGTTTCTGTCTGTAACATTCTCATGTGCCACCACTCACCTCCCTAAAAAGAACAGCTGTGGGGTTCTTTCCACAACCAATTGGTAGTGTGTTTTACATCTTTGGGCACACATACTGCTGTGGATGGTACAGAAGATGATTTCTACTTAAACTGTATAATTCTAATAATACTAGAATATTTTCATAACTGATATAGGAAAGTAATAGTATTTTCAGTCACAAAGACAGCTAATTTTAGACTTCAGAACATATTCAAAGCAAACTGGTTGCCCCTGGAGACAAATAGACAAGGATGAATTCCCAGGTGCTGTATTTTGCTGAATCAAGGTCTGATATGGGGCAACTTTGGTAGACATAACCCTCTACAGAAATTGACTTTTTGCACATAATCCCAGCCTCAGTTTATATTGCAGACTCAAGGTTCAGCCTACTGTTTACTTTCTGACTAGGAACCCTCACCAACTTAGACCTAAGTGCACGGCCAAGCGTTACTCACTGGCAGGTCAGTGTAACATCTCTAGTCTGAGAATAACTGTGTGACTTATTATGTGTTTTGAGAATGGGTCAGACCCTGAAAATGTAACATAATTATCCAGAGTTTGGCTGTGAGACGGAGAAGGAGGAGAAGAAGGAGTGAGAAAGTGAATGTGTGTGTGTGTGTGTGTGTGTGTGTGTGTGTGCTGAAAGAGAAAAGAAGCTGAATATGAAGAAGTGAGAGAGTAAGCTGAGAGAGTGAGTGAGAGAATGAATGAGTAAAGAGTGAGTGAATTACATGGAAGAAGTGTGTGTGTGTGTGTGTGTGTGTGTGAAAGAGAGAGAGAGCTGTGTAAAGGAGCTGCTGCTGTATAGAGGAACTGTGTGAAGAGCTATCTGTGAATGTGTGTTAGAGAGTGTGTGGGAGTTTGCAGAGGGAGCTGAGAAGAGAGGATGGGTAGCTAAACAGACGAGAGAGCAAGAGAGATTTTAAGAAAGAGATTTTGAGATGTATGTCTGTGTAAAGAGCTGGGCAGAGGTGAAAGTGTGTGTGTGTGTGTGTGTGTGTGTGTGTGTGTGTGTGTGGTGTGTGCTGAGAGAGCAGAAGATGTGTGCAGAGACAGCTGGGTAGAAGATGAGTAGCTTTGTAGAAGAGAGAGCTTATGTAGCTATATAGAAAAGAGAAGTAGGGGAGAGATGGGTGTATAGAGGAGCGTAAATCAGTGACGGAGTGAGGGAATGATCTAATAGTGTGTAAAGGTGTGTAGCAGGGTAGAGAGAAAAAGTGCGTATAGAAGAGAGATTTTGAGCTATGTAAAAAGAGATATCACTGCATATAGAAATTGTAGCATGAATCTTAAATGGTCTTATTAATAAAAAACAAACCCAGAGCCAGGTATTGGGGTGAACGCTGAAAGATCAGAGAAACAGAACAAGCCCCATCTGACCTCACCTTGCCAATTCCTCAGCTGATCCTGATTCCTCAAACTGGAAGCCTCTGAGTCCTCATCCGACTGGATCTCAGCTGAACTGCTGCTAAAAGCTGAAAACTTAACAGGGCTCTAGTTCCTGGTGCTCACGCCTTATATACCTTTCTGCTTCCTGCCATCACTTCCTGGGATTAAAGTTGTGTATCACCATGCCATGCTGTTTCTGTGGCTTTGAATTCACAGAGATTCAGATGGATCTCTGCCTCCGGAATGCTAGGATTAAAGGTGTGTGTGCCACCATTTTCTGGTCTCTACGTCTGTCTAGTGGCTGTTCTGTTTTCTGACCCCAGATAAGTTTATTAGGGTGCACAATATATTGGGGGACACAGTATCACCACAAGAAATATATGGCTGTGCAGAAGAGATGTGGCTGTATGTATGTAAAGAGAGATATATAGCTGTATGTAAAGAGATACAGCTATGCCGGGCGGTGGTGGCACACACCTTTAATCCCAGCACTCGGGAGGTAGAGTCAGGCAGATCTCTGTGAGTTTGAGGCCAGCCTGGTCTACAGAGCGAGATCCAAGACAGCCTCCAAAACTACACAGAGAAACCCTGTCTCGAAAAAAAATAAAATAAAATAAAAAAGATGCAGCTGTTGGAGACATATTTTCAGAGAAAGAGTTTTTTTTTTAAGATGAAGTAAAAGAGAAAGATACCATCAGAAAGCATGTGTGTGTTTCCTTATTTATCTGTCAGATAGATAGAAACTTATTTCTAAATGGCCTCAGATTAAAAAAAGTTTCCTATGCTAAGGTCTTCTATTCACAATCCTGGAGCAGTTCTGGGCGCTGTGGCATTATACTTCCATACCACTGCTAATCTCTGAAAGAAGTCAGGACAGGAACTCAAATAGGGAAGGAACCCGGAAGCAGGAGCTGATGCAGAAGCCATGAAGGGGTGCTGTTTACTGGCTTCTCCACAATGCTTGCTTATCCTGCTTTCTTTTTCTTTTATTCTAAATTATGTATTTTATTGAATGGCTATACTTCATTTTTTAATTTTTTTGTTTTAACATCCCAACCACAGCTTCTCCCCACCTCCTCTCCCCCAGACCTCCCTCCCTACCCACTCATTCTCCTCTGTTTATCTTCAGAAAAAGTCAGGCCTTCCATAGATATCAGCCAGCCATGGTATATCAAGTTTCAGTGAGACTAGGAACCTCCTCTCCTATTAAGGTTGGACAAAGAAACCTGATAGGAGGAAAAAGGGTCTCCAAAAGCAAGCAACAGAGTCAGAGACAGCTCCTGCTCCCACTATTAGGAGTCTCACAAAAAGATCAAGCTACACAATTTTAGCATTCATGCAGAGTGCCTAGGTCAGTCCCATGCAGGCTCCCTGGTTGTCAGTTCAGTCTCTGTGAGCCCCTATGAGCCCAGGTTAGTTGATTCTGTGGATTTTCCTGTGGTGTCCTTGACTCTTCTGGCTCCTACAATCATTCCTTCCCATCTTCCACAGGATTCTCTGAGCTCTGCCTGTTGTTTAACTGTGGGTTTCTGGATCTCCGCATCTGTTCCCATCAATCACTGGGTGAATCCTCTTTGATGACCATTGGGCTAGTACCAATCTGTGAGTACAGTAGAATATCATTAGGAATCATTTCATTGACTTTTTTTAATTGTTTGTTTTTCATGTTTGGTTCTATCCTAGGTCTCTGAGCTATCCTGCCTCTGAGCCCTGGCCCTCAGGGTTGAGCTCCCCATCATGGTATGGGTCTCAAGCTGGGCCAGTCATTGGTTGGTCACTCCCACAATTTCTGTGCAATCTTTAACCCAGCACATCTTTTAGACATGGTAAATTGTAGATTCAAGGGTTTTGTGGCTGGGTTGGTATCCCAACCCCTCCACTGGAAGTCTTGCCTGGTTACAGGAGATGGCTGTTTAATGCTCCATATTCCCCACTGCTAGGAGTTTTATTTAGGATCACCCTCATGAATTCCTGGGAGTTTCTATTGCACTAGGTTTCTAGCTCATCCCAGAGATGCCTCCAGATTCCAGTTATCTCTTCCAATACCCTCTCACTCCTCCCCCTATCTGATTCCTCCTGTTCCCATCCCTACCTTCCCATCCAGATCCCTCTCCCTGTCCAACAAAAATGTCTATTATATTTTCTCTTCACAGTGAGATTCATGTGTCCCTTCTTGAGCCCTCCTTGTTAATTAGTTTCTCCTGGTCTGTGGATTGTAGCATGGTCATCCTTTCCTTTATGGCTAATAACTATATATAGGTGAATACATACCATATTTGTCTTCTGGGTCCTGGGTTATTTACTTAGGATGATCTTTGTTAGTTCCATCCATTTGCTAGAAATTTTCATGTGTCATTGTTTTTAACAGCTGAGTAATACTCCATTTTGTAAATGTACAAATAATATAAAATATCTTAGGAAAACTAACCAAACAAATGAAAGACCTGTGTGACAAGAACTTTAAGCCTCTGAAAAAAATAAATTAGAGAAGATATCAGAAAATGGAAAGATCTCCCATGTTCATGGATCAGTAGGATTAACATAGTGAAAATGGCCATCTTACCAAAAGCAATCTACAGATTCAATGCAATCTCCATCAAAATTCCAATACAATTCTTTTTTTTTTTTTTTTTGGTTTTTCGAGACAGGGTTTCTCTGTGTAGCTTTGCGCCTATCCTGGAGCTCACTTAGTAGCCCAGGCTGGCCTCGAACTCACAGAGATCTGCCTGGCTCTGCCTCCCGAGTGCTGGGATTAAAGGCGTGTGCCACCAACGCCCGGCTCAATACAATTCTTTATAGACCTTGAAAGAACAATATTCAACTTCATATGGAAAAACAAAATACCCAGGAGAGCTAAAAGAATCCTGTACAATAAAAGAACTTCCAGAGATATCACCATCCCTGATTTCAACTGTACTACAGTGCAATAGTAATAAAAATAAAACTCGTTGTATTGGCATAAAAACAGACAGGTTGATCAATGGAATCTAATAGAAGATCCAGAAGTCAACCCACAAACCTATGGACACTTGATGTTTGACAAAGAAGCCAAAATTACACAGTGGAAAAAGACAGCATCTCCAACAAATGGTGCTGGTCTAACTGGATGTTGGCATGTAGAAAAAAATGCAAATAGACTCATATCAATCACCCTGCCCCAAACCCAAGTCCAAGTAGATAAAAACCATCAACATAAAACAGATACATTGAACCTGATAGAAGAGAAAATAGAGAATAGCCTTGAACTCATTGGCACAAGAGACAACTTCTTGAAGAGAACACCAATCACACAGGTACTAAGATCAACAATTAATAAATAGGACTTCATGAAGCTGAAAAGTAAAATGGCAAAGGACACCTTCAAAAGAACAAAATGGTAGCCTACAAAAATGGGAAAAGATTTTCACCAACCTCACATCTGAGGAGAGCTGATATCCTACTTTCCTACTTTCTTATAGAAGTCAGGACTACCAGCCCAAGGGTGGCCCCAGCTACAATGGGGTGAGCACTCTCCTATCAATCACTAGTTAATAAAATGCCTTAAAGCATTAGTTCTCAACCTTCCTAATGCTATGACCTTTTTTTTAATTTTTTTTTTTATTTTTTGGTTTTTCAAGACAGGGTTTCTCTGTATAGCTTTGTGCCTTGTGCCTTTCCTGGAACTCACTCTGTATTCCAGGCTGGCCTCGAACTCACAGAGATCTTCCTGGCTCTGCCTCCAGAGTGCTGGGATTAAAGGCATGTGCCACCACCGCCCGGTTTGCTATGACCGTTTAACACAGTTCTTCAGGTTGCAGTGACCCCAAATCATAAAATTGTTGTTATCACTACTTCATTTTGCTATTGTTATGAATCATAATGTAAATATATGTGTTTGCTGATGGTTTGGGATAGTCAAGGCCCACATATTGAGAAACTCTATGAAGGTTTGCCACCAGCCCAGTCTTACGGAGGCATTTTCTCAATTGAGCAACCCTTCTCTCTGTTGACTTTAGTCTATGTGAAGTTGACATAAAACTAGCCAGGACAGTAAGTATTTGAGGAATGAATATTTTAGTTACTTTTCTCCTTGTTCTGACAAAAAATAATTGAAGGGAAGAAGGTTTACTTTAGCTAATGGGTTCATATGGTTACAACCCACCATGATGAGAAAGGCATGGCAGCAGGAGCAAGTGGTAAGGTTTTCCTATATGGCAGCTAGCCAGGAGACAGGATGTTAGGCCAGAACTAGCATAATGCCAGACTTTCAAAGGCCCATTCCTCCCAGCTACTCATCCCTGCCAGCCATGCCCTACTTTTCAAGGGTGTTATAACTCACAAAAATAGCGTCACCTACTGGAGAGAGAGTATCAGAGCACATGGACCTGTGGAAGACATTTCAGAGTCAAAGCCTGACCACAAATATCGGCTAGTTCTTCAGCATATATATATGCACTGCATTGTACAATGTGTATTTATATAAATACATAAATATTATCAATTAAAATAATTTCTTAGAGCCCTAGAGCATGCACCTCACAGATATATTAAATCCAAGTTTAAAGGAGACTTTCAAACGAACTATGTCTATGTATGTGCTCTGTGTGTATGTATTTATATACAATTCTCTTTGCTTTTTATCTAAAACTAATTATACTGATTTAATGCAATGAAATGTCTTTTCTATCAATGTAAGAAACCAACTAGTTTAAGTTACCCGGGCATCTCAATGAGGAAACTGTAAAGGTAATATTGCTCAAATGGATTAAACAAAAGAGAAAATGAGAAGGGGAACACCTTATTTCAGAATGGACTAAAGTCTAGTAAAAACAAACCAAAATAAAACCTCCATATTAGTCTAGAGATTTGATCTGAATAATCACCACTAACATATATTACAGAAAGTTGAGTGATTAGAAGCAGATACGTGTAGCTGTTACAGGCTTGAGTATCCACTCTACTTTGGATAGTTATTTTAAAAAATCCTTAAAGTATTTTTCTAGCAACAAACAGAATGAAGGGGAAATTAATTTCATTTTTGCTCACTTTCAAAACTTTTCAAAAAAGACATTCATTCTCTATCCAGTTATCATTAAAGCCGATTTAAAAATAATGTCTAATCATTTTTACCTGAATTATAATTAAGCATGTAAAGTATAGAAGACAAAGAAAATATTTTCTTAAAGGCAGACAAACACCTTACAGCAAAACACAGCAGAATGGCAGCAAAATCATGACTATTTGATGTCTAAGGGGTTAAAAGCCGTACGTGACTACATGATAGCACACCAAGGAATGGTGACACAGGGAAGTGTGGTTAATGAGCACAGAATTGAAGAGAGCTTTATTTTTCCTTTGGGAAACTTGTGGGCCAATTGTATCAGACTTCAGCCAACAGTGGCCAAAGTCAATCATTCTCTCAATAGCACCTGGCCCTGAACTCATCGCTGCAGCCAAAGCTCATAACTGTAAAACAGAAATAATCTGTAAATGGACAAAGGGTGGGGAAATTGGCTGGCTTAAAAGGTTTTAATAATTTTTCCTACCTGTTGACATAATTCTAGC
The DNA here is from genome assembly GCA_902168325.1 of Peromyscus nudipes. Taxonomy (NCBI): domain Eukaryota; kingdom Metazoa; phylum Chordata; class Mammalia; order Rodentia; family Cricetidae; genus Peromyscus; species Peromyscus nudipes. The sequence goes on along the minus strand of CABHPH010042550.1, from coordinate 2,294 downwards.
ACTATCATCCACACCTCTGTAGTGAATTAATTGTCAAGTTTGTATTGCTCCTCCTTCCCAAGCCCAATGGGGCTTTTTATCTCCTCTGATGTAGCACCAAGGTATTGCCTAGTCTTCATTACTGTTATGCACACAGAAAATATGCTGCTTCAGATTCAAAGACATCATGACTGAGCCAATCACATCAATAATAACCTAATAAAAATTTCCCCCAAATAACAGGGGAATATATTTTATAAATGACACCTCATAGGATTCGTTCACATATATGAGTCCAACAAAATGAAACATGAATAAGTAAAAACATTAGTTTTGTCATCTGCTCAGATATGTCCTGAAACATTGCATTTGATACTTCAGCATTAGTAACATAAGGGTCACATTTTTAAAGACTTACCTTGAATTATGTGTCTGCATGTGTCTGTGTGGAGGTATGCGTACATGCCCTTGAAGGTCAGAGGCTTCTGGTTCCCAGAGCTAGAATTACAAGTCATTGTGAACCACTGGATATGGGTGCTGGGAATTGAATAGAGGTCTTCTGGAAGACTTTGTATTCTTGACCACTGAGCTTCATCATTTAAATAATGGAACAATTTCTCATGTTTACTCCTTAGGTTCCCAATGTTGGAAGATCCCTCTGAGACACCAAATATCAAAGTAAGCACTCTTCAGGGGCTTATACAAGTCTCCAAAGAACTGGGCTCTCACTTTTCAAGACTTCTACTCGCTCTCTGGGGAGAAAAAAGACATTGTGTGCACATTGGAATCTGTAATGTCTGTGAGTAATGTATTAAAAATATTTAGAATATATGGTTATGGTTAAAAACAGTCTAACTCCTATAAAAGTTTATGACCTTGGGTCCTGCTAAGCCATTTACTCAGACATGCACTGTAGGAAGCTAATTAGAAATGAAGTGTCATCATTATATGCCTTCACAAGGAAAAGGAAAGTGTTGGGAATGTAGAGCTGTTTAGGCTTTTATCAGTCAGATCAGGAATGAAATGTTGTAGAAAAGAGAAGGATACTCAGCAGAAAGTAATTTTTCTAGAAGCCAAAATTTGAACCCTATGACATCAAGAGTTTTGTTTCTTAGTAACAGTGACAAGAGGGTGACAATGAGTTAGTGCCAGCACAGGCTTTCGAAAACATCTGAGAATAAACTGAGCTGGAAACAAATTACAGTGCCTTGAAGGGAACTTAAAAATAAGACATTTTTCATTAATGAAGAACTCCAAGAGAGTCCTTTAATTGTATGGACATAGTGCCGAGATGGGAGCCATAGTTTTCAGCTGCTAAATCAGAATTTAGTCAAGAAAGAACATCAAAAGAAGTAATGCACATATGTTTAAAAAAAATAACAGGTAATAAGAAAATGTAGGAGAATAACAAATGCTATATAGATACTAAGCTGGGAGGAAATGTTGCCATAGAAACGCAATTTAAGACAAGAAAAGGTCGAAAGTTCCTCTTAAAAGCTATAGAATGATTAGGCTGGAAAGTGTAGAGGTCGCTGAATACAGCCATCTCAATTTCACTAAAGATAATGTTCTGCTGCTGGTATCCACAAGGCCCTCCTGCACAAATGCAGTAACAAGACTGAACTCAGAAAGCAAAGCAGAGGAAGACAAGAAAAAAAAAACTGCAATACAAATGGAAACAGGAACAAAGAAACTTCTCAACTAACTGAGTGATGGGTACTTAGTAAAACCTAGTACCTGGTTCTTAGTGAAATAGTAATTTTATAATATTAAATGGTCTAAAGTTGCCATGAGTATCAAACAAGATAAACAAGGAAGTCATAAATAACACACCATTCAGTATTATAGTAGTTTTACAGTACTTTATTTATTACTAATTTTGAAGGGTAACAAATAAGTATTGATCAGTAGAGTAGTATTTCCTCAATAGTAGGGTGGAGTCCTGAAAATGAGTTGCCTCATAATATTTGGGATTCAACTCTAGCCTCAAGCAGATTAGGCAAGAGCTGTGTAGCTTAGTTATCAATGCCCCTTTCACTTCTTATTTTTAGATAGAGTGTCTTTAAGATACCTGGTGCTTGCAACCCTTCATTCTTACTCTCTTAAGTATAATATTTCTGGAGGTATTATCATGTCTTATTTCAAATTATATTACATTATCATAGGAATAAAAACATCATGGTGCTCAGACAAAAGAAGACATATAGGAAAAAAATAGAAGACCCAGATGTAAGTCTACAGAACTATATTTACCTGTTTTTTAATAATCACACACACACACACACACACACACACACACACACACACACACACAC
>CABHPH010042549.1:0-12661 GCA_902168325.1 Peromyscus nudipes | reverse complement strand
AAAAAAAAAGAAAAACTATGTGTAGAGAAGAACTATTCTCTGTAATTCTGTACTGATCTTGTAATATGCACTATCTCTAGCTACAATGAAACAGTTCAAAATCATGCATAAAATCTCTTCTGATTTTTAGGGATAAGCAAGTGTCAGTCAAGTGTCTTCTTTATACTTAAATGGGTGGTTTGCCTGCATGTATATATCTGTACCATGTGCATATCTAAAACATGAGGAAGCCAGAAAATTGCCTCAGATTCCCTGTAACTAGACTTCTAGGAAATTTGCTTACCATATGTGTACTGGGAACTGAACCTGGGTCCTCTGTAAGAGTTAACAGTGCTCTTAACCACTGAGGCATACCCCTAAACTTAAACAATTGACCTGATAATATATTATTGTTACTGGAAATTCTTTGGCATGACTGATATCAATGGTATCTTTTGTGGTCCTTTCTGGGCAGGCTGATTGAGCTATGCTCTTTATTACTCCTCTGTCTAATCACGTAATTAGAGTAAAACAAAGCACATATGGCAGCTTTCAAATTAAACTGTTTACCTCTACATTATGGTAGCTTCAGGGTCCCACAGTGTGAGAGCCACGCATCATATGAGCTGTCTTCTCATCTATGCCCAAAACTGGGTACAATGGTTTGTGAGGTATCTGAACGCTGGGACTGGCTGGATTGTCAATGACATGTACTCAAATCATCTTCAGACTTCATACTCACCCACTGTTCTTGTTTCATTCTGTCACTGTGACAAATGCCATGATCCAAAACAACTATGGGGAAGAAAACATGTACCTTAGGCTATACTTTCACATGACAGGCTAACACTGAGGACAGTCAATGCAGGAACTGAAGATAGGAACTTTTAGGCAGGACTGCCTGCCACTCTACACAGCATGGCTTCTGAGCAAGGTACTCACACACAGCCAAAGAAGCACAGCAGGAACTATGAAGGTTGCTGACTGCTCTCTGGCCAACTCAATGACATGTCATTATCTAGTTGTCTTATGCAGCCCAGGGTCATCAAATCAGGAAATAGTACTTCCTGAAAATTTCTGGACCCTCCTACATCAGTGGACAGTTAGGGCAACAACTCTGCCAGATATATGCACAATCCATTGTAAACTAACAATCCCTAATCTTTCAATATAGACTTCATTTTCAGGTGACTTTAGCCTGTGGGATGTTGAAAGTTAAAGATTTAATAAAATAACATATAAAGTAACAAGGAAAAGTTTCTTTCAGGACCTGAGCATGGAGTTAAATGGGTCTCTAACTAGAATAGAAATTTTTTGCTCAATGCGTCTCCATTTTTAGGCTGTTTTACCATACAGAGTTTCAAAGGGAAAAGATTCTACTGAAGTTAGTCACTGTAATTTCTTATACTATTCCTGTTTAATATGGCATTGATCTTCAAATTGGACATCTATAGCAATAAATTCAATCATAGGATTTCAAAACTGTGAGTTGTTCTCTGAAAGGATTGATACAGAATTTTAAAAAGGAATTTAGTGTTCCCCACATTGTATTTCCTCAGTCTGGACTTGTGGATTCCCTATATTAAATTTTGACAACCTTAACAGCTGAATTATTTTGCGTGAGATTGACATAATGTGCCATTCATTATTACTGAAAGGAAAACAGTACAAATGAGAAAAATGAAGACTTGGGACCTAAGTGTAAGCTTATGGGAATGTTCTCCCATATTCACTTCATCATGCATTTCAGTGGACCTTTAGTATGTCAACACATGACTGTGGTGAATACGACTTATCAATGGTAAATCCAATCATTAATCTGGGTTGAATGTGGAATTCCAAAAAACTTAATAGTACTGTGTAAATTGACATGAAAGTTAGTTTCAAATATCAAATGAGCAAAATCTTTTTTTTAAAATTTTCCCAGGCACCTGCCACTTATGAAGCGCTGGTAGAGATGGAATATCTGGACATGGTGGTGAACGAGGCTATGAGATTATACCCAGTTGCTAACAGGGTTAACAGGCTCAGTAAGAAAGATGCTGAAATCAATGGTGTGTTCATTCCCAAAGGGACACAGGTGATCATACCTATCTATGTTCTTCACCAAGACCCAAGATACTGGCCAGAGCCTGAGGAATTCCATCCTGAAAGGTATGAGGACCCTGAGAACATACACAGAACCAGACTTCTTTGAGTATGTTAAGATGTCTCTTACTTTAGTCACTTAAATATAAATGTGTATTACCTTGCTGCATGTAAGTTTGATTTTAGAATGCCAGTAGTACATAATGATAATTATTGTAAAAACATTTTAATGGACCAAAAATGACATTTCTATATTTTGTAATTTTGTTTTAGAGGCTTAAACCTATGTTAGTTAGGATTTTTAATGTGGTGAAGAGATACTATGACCATTGTAACTCTTATAAAGGAAAATATTTCTTTGGGGCTGTCTTACGACTTCAGAGGTTTATTTAGTCCTTTATCATTATGGTAGGAAGCACGGCAGCATGCAGACAGACATGGGGCTGGGGAAGTAGCTGAGAGTCCTACATCCAGATCAGCAGGCAGTAGGGAGAGAAGAATGACAATAGACTTAGCTTCTGAGACCTCAAAGCCCACTACCAATGACAATTTACCACAAAAGCCACGCCTCTCAATAGTGTCAGTCGCTATGAGCCTAAGAGGCTATTTTCATTCAAACTACCACCAAATCTTAATATAAATTCCATTAATAAAATGACATCATTGGACATATTTCAAAGTCGGTGTAGATATGTAGATTTAGGAAAAAACCTAAGTTTTCTCCTGTTTTTATAATTGCTGATTAATTTCTATAACCTATAATTACTATTTTATGACAGGTGCTTCAGTGTGTGTGTTTGTGTGTGTGCGTGTGCGTGTGCGTGTGTGTGTGTGTGTGTGTGTGTGTGTGTGTGTTTCAAAGAGGGCAAGTAAAATTACCATGATTAGGAAATCAATTATCTTATTTAAATTTTGAAGTTTATATTTCTGTACTCTGGACCCCTCCAAAAATATAAGAATAAATTCCCAAATAGAGGAATCCATTGTATTAGACATTGGTGCAGGTAGAGGTGCAGAAAGCCTCCTATTAGATGGTTTAAGGGGCATCACTGAGGATGAATGCTAATATAAGTCCTCTTAGTCTTATTCCTGTCTGTTTTTGTGAAGGAAATCCCTCACACTTATCCAGTGGTTGACTCCTCCAAAGTCAAGTAATCTACTCATTATAAAGTTGTTATTTTCATCCCTCTTGAATCTGAATCAGGGTATTCTGTTATTGGAAAGTAATACCCAGTCTGTGGGAATTGTATGAAGCATGAAAACAGTTGCTAGATTACCATTGTTGCCCCACTAATAAAAATTCAGGATCATATTTTATGTTTTTAAGTTTTGAGATTATAATTTGGAATGACATTTCTTCTTTCATTTCCCCTTTCAAAATGCTCTTATAGATCCCTCCCCACATTTCTTCAAGTATATGACCTCTTTTTTCACAAAATGTTATTTAGGTGCTCACATAAAAGTGTGTGATATACATATATATTCCTATAAATAACCTGTCCAATCCATATCATGCTACTTATGTAAAAATGATATTTTTAAGATAGTTGCAGATGAATCAGGAGGCCAAGAATTTAGACAAATAGTAGTAACTTTTATGAAGTTCTTGATGCCTAAGACCTTGTATTCTTAGCCATGTGTCCCTGGTGTTGGCAGTTGGCCTATGTATAGTGCTTATTAGAGGAGTAGACGGGAGTCACCTAACTCCTGTTTAGTTAGGTTAATTCTATGTCCCTCTATATCGCCACCACTTTCACCTCCTTTGGTTCAGTGTCCATTTTCTGTCTCTATTGCTGTTTCTGCTTTCAATCATATAATATAGACTCAGTGTCATTGGGGACTAGACAGGGGAAGAGGAAAGCAAAAGTTAAAAGATACAGATGTTTTAATCAAATGCATTACATAAGATGTCTACAGAAGAATGCCAATGTTTCCCGTGTGTGTGTGTGTGTGTGTGTGTGTGTGTGTGTGTGTGTGTGTGTGTAAAATCTTCCCAAACAGGATTCCACCTAGTTCACATTGCACACACATACCAGTACAACATTCACTAGACTCCAATGCAGTTCTATAAAATAGCTTAGAAATTATTTCTTCTTCTTCCCTGATAACTTAATAACTCTTAGAGAATGGATGGTTATTAGTCCTCTAGAACATTTCTGGAATCAGCATTTTTATTTAAATAATCATGTGAGAAATCAAATTTTAATTGGACATAGGTCTGTATTTTTAGTAGTTTTTCCCCTAATGGAGGAGATGGAGACAAAATTCAGTGATAACAGAGTAGAGAAGCAGCATGTGTCCTTGCAAATCACTTCACTTAAAACTCTTGGTGGAGGAAGAGGCAGTAAAAGATTATGTGACAGGGACTTAATGAAGAAGAGGTGGAAGAAGAGGAAAATGATTCAGATGAGTAGAATAAAACAAAGACAGGATGGAAGGAGATGATGGTGAAGAGAGAATGGAATATTAACAGTTCATTTGTAACATACATATATTTGTAACATACATATAACACATTCTCCAATGAACAAATCCCCAACTCAAGTGTCATGGTCAGGGCAATTCCTTCCTTCTTCAATTTTACTTTCTGATGTTCACACATTGGGAACACAAGACATCCTTAGTATTTTCAACTTTAAAGACTCGTTTAATTTAATGAGCATTCATCATGTATCACCTTATTAAATTCAGGAGCTCCTTTACTGTAAAGTCGTAAAAAGAACTTTAACTTTCAATCTCACAATGAATTAACTCATGCTGATTGGAATAATGAACATACTGGAGTTGCCTGTATGATTCTGGCTGAGGACTGTATATGAAAATTGTTAACATGTGGCTCTTGTGCACTTTATGTTTCATTATTTATGTTCTTGTTCAATTGTGACACCAGGTTCAGCAAGGAGAATAAAAATAGCATCAATCCTTATACATACCTGCCTTTTGGATATGGTCCTAGAAACTGCATTGGTATGAGGTTTGCTCTCATTAACATGAAGCTTGCAGTTGTCAAAATCCTGCAGAACTTTTCCCTGCATCCTTGTGAAGAAACAGAGGTGAGGCAGAACATATTTTTGGCATGTTTTTTTTTATTCATAGGCATTTTTATAAACTTGTGGATATATATATTAACATATGTATGAAATATATATATAATATACTGTTTTATATTTAATTGATATTTTCTCTTTCAAAAGATTTTCTCTTTCAAAAGTGAGCTCTAGGGCTCTTGAATTCTGGAACAGTTAGTCTGTATCTAAGTGTAATGTTAGGATCCTGTAGTCAATGAATATAATCTTTTTATGTTTACAGATAGAATCATTGAATTTGAGTATTTTTTCTTGTTACAAGTATATATGCCTTTTAAAAATACCATACTTTTTATGGCCTTTTCATTCTTATATATACCACACATGGAATAGATTATTTTCTTTTTATTTTTTCTGCTCTCATAAAATACATCCAGACAACAGCCTCATCTCTCCTTCCTACCCTCATCTCAGTGCCCCCTCAGTCTCCTCTATTTCCCAGTTCCACTGTTCTTCCATTTCCCATGAGAAAAGATCAGGCCTCCCCGGGATGTCAACCAAACATGGCATAAAAAGATACAATGAGACTGGGCATAAATGCTCATGTCAAGGCTGGGTGAGACAACCCAGTGGGAGGGAAAGGGACCCACGAGCAGGATAAAAGAGTCTGAGACACCCCTACTCCCATTGTTAGAATTCCTACAAAAACCCCAAGCTAAACAACCACAGCATGTATGCAACAGGCCCATGTAGGCTCCATGATTGCTGCCTCAGTCTCTGAGCTTTTATGAGCCCTGCTTAGTTGATTCTGTTGGCCATGTTCTCCTGGTAGGTCGAACCTTCTGGCTCTTAAAATCATAGAACATATTTTTAAATTATGTTTCAGTTTACCTACATATATGTACATGTTTTGTCTCCAAGAGGTGTAATGATCACTTTATGATCCCTGTGTGATCGCAGAATGTCCAAAATGTTTCACCCACCAAAGTGGTTTACACACACCACAGTGGTTCCCATTTATAGCCAAAGACAAATAGCCAAAGAAAAAAATCACTGCATTAAATCATTTTTCATGGATATGAAGGACTCCTATTTTGGCCACTTTATGCACTTGTCCTCATATTTTAGGAACTCGGGTCTAGACTAGCAGGCATCTACTTTCATTCTTATAAATCCATCTGTTTTTTCCCTTCTTTATTCATTATTATTTCTTATCCTACAAGTTCATACCAATCAAATACCCTCCAAGCCAAGAATCTTCACTAGATTTTCTTGGTGAAATTTACTTCTGTCTTCTAGATATGGTGTCTTCAGGCTGCCACTGTTCACCAACCCCCAAACCTATGAACTACCACATGTACTTCCTGCTGTTATTTTATCTTTGTTCATCCCCTACTTTCTAAATCACCTAATTTTATTCTCTCCAAAAATTAAAATGGTGCATTGGAGGGCATTTGTATATTAACATCCTTCAATAGATACAATAAACATTTTAAACTATTCTAAATACTAAAAACTGACAAAATTATTTTTATAGATGCAGTTAATTATGTATACTTTTAAACATTGTTATTAATACTTGGAGAATTCATACAATGCATTTTGATCACGTTCACCCCATCACTACAGTTTATCCCAGATCCATCCCCACCTCACCTCACACTCAATGTGTTCTTTTTCCATTTTTCTCTCTAATTTTTAAGTCAATCATGTCCAGTTTCTGTTAGATGACTGCTCTTACATGTGTGGCCTAGTCTGGAATCTGGTTTATTTAAGAGAGTTCACAGCATTAATAAAGAAAAATACATTTCACAGCAACTATCAGACATCAAAGCTCCTCAGCCATGGGTGGGACTATATTTCTACACACACACACACACACACACACACACACACAAATACACACACCATTTTGGCTTGAGTTTGCACATGTTACATATCTTGTGCATGCTGTCACACCATTGTAAGTTTATATGTGCATCTGCCCTGGTCTTTCTAGAAAATACTGTTTCCTTGAAGTCCGTGACCACATCTAGCCTTTTAAGTCCTCAGCCCCCTTCTGTGTACACTGTTAATATAGGTGTCACATTTAGAAACATGTTTGAAAAGATCTCCTCTGAATAACTTAAGAATATGTTGTCATTACCTTAAATGATGTTTAATTTCATGACCTTTGTATTAAATATGACTCAGAAAGTTTTCCTCGTGGAAGAAGACTATTATTTGTTCATTTTCCCTTTGGTGACTTTAGGCTAACTGTCTTCCTGCTCTGTACTTTAATGCAGTTGAGTGACTTTGTTTTGATGATAGGCAATATGTAGGCATCTGGCAATCTTTAACAAACTCTAACTACCTACAAGATGGCCTTTCTCAAACTATGAGACAACAATTGCACATTCTTCTGCTGATACTGGATTATTACTCTGTAGGAGGACCCTCTCTTTCACAAACTGACAAGAATATCATCCAAATTATTAGTCAAAATGAGTGCAAATTCCCCCTTTAGCACCATCTTAGAATTTTAGAAAAGATAGAGAGGATTAATTCCATAGTGGTACCCAAATTCCCTCCCTCAATCATGAACCCTCATGTATCAGATTGAAAAATAAATGCATTGTCATAGTATTACCATGAACCAAACCTACTCATGTTTTTTCCAGTTTTACAAAATGAAAATTAACTTTATATCACCTTTTAAAATGTGCTTGCTATGTGTTCACAAGTGTGCTTTATGAATTTAAAACTTCTAATTTTCAGTTAAAATTTAGAAAAATAAAGAAGACAACCATCACAATTTTGTCTCAGGCCTTTTACCAATTAGGTGCTCCATATGTATGTTGATATACAAATAGATTTAAGCATGTTTTCATATTCTGTATAAGAAATTAAAAATATTTGGTGTCTGTCTTAGTTGGGGTTTCTATTGTAATGAAGAGACACCATGACAATAGCAATTCCTACAAAGGAAAACATTTTTATTGAGGTGACAACTTACAGTTTCAGAGGTTTAGTACATTACCATCATGACAAAGAACACAGTGGCCTGCAGGCAGACATGGTGCTGGGGAATTCTTTATCTGAATACAAAGGCAACATGGAGTGGCCTGAGCATGGGAATGGGTTGAGCATATGAGAACTCAAGGCCTACCTCCATAGTGACACACTTCCTGTAAGTCCACATCTACTCCCACAGGACCACACATCCTAATAGCGCCACTCCCATTGGGGGCCATTTTCTTTGAAACCACCACAGTGTTAAAAGTCTTTTATTAACTTATAAAGGTATATTTACTTATTTCTAGAAAACAATCCATATTGTTCAAGATGGTACAGAACATGCTTTGTAACCAAACATATCTTAACCTTGTATTTCTCCTCCCTCTCACTTCTGAATGCTAGGGTCACAGACATGTGAAAACAAAGAAGGAAACAACTATTATTCTTAATATATTGGTTCTACCAGCCTCCTTTGTAATTGATGATTTATTTAACTCATCAATGTATTTATTCAACTATTTCAGGTTCCCTTGAAATTAGGTAAGAAAATGACTCATGCACCAGAAAAGCCTATTGTCCTGAAGATTATATCAAGAAATGGAGCCGTAAATGAAGGTTGATTTTATCTCAAGTTCTGATATGTTCTTCAAAGTGTTCATTCTAAATACCTGGATTTTAATTTAATCCTGAAGGAAACCTACATGAATATGACTTTAATCTACCACACTTCATGACACAGTCTTCAATTATTTTTTATTGTCTTGATTTTATATATGGAAGGAAAATGATTATTTAGCAATCTTTATGTTCTCTCATGTCAAAATTTGCCCATTTTCCCCAAAGATAGAATATGTTTGATTGCAATGCTGATAAAAGATTTCTCATTAATTTTGTCAATATTGTTTCCATTATAGAATCTTTAATTTCCCATTTTTGGGTGATCATTCCACTGACAATTATTCTTTGCACTTTGATGGACTGTCAGTTTCTTTGTTAACCACTATTTACTTCAAAGATTATATCTGAGGGCTACATTAACATATTGGTAAAAATGCAAATTTAGATAGCAGTTGGATATTAAGACCATTTATAAGAATAATAGATTCATTCTTGTGTCTGTGAGCTTCCCAAACATGGGTCCTTGGCTAGAGAATAAGCATGTGTTTCTTCCCATGGAATGGAGTTAAATACAAACAGAAAGTGGTTGACTACCCCCATTATATTTATGCCATTATCCCTTATATACACCCCTATCTTGCCATGGTGATCATCATAGGAGTTTATGAGATTCACTGCTGAGTAAGAAAGATAGTTGATTTCTTTTCCCCTAAAGAATCCTTGCAAGGACCTTCCAGTACTATAAAAGATTGTCATCAAGGAGAAACTTTCCTGGTCAGTACAATGTTGACATGTCCAATAACCAATATGTTTACTGTCTTCTACAATAGGATGTTTCCCTCATGTTCTGCTTATTAACCAAGAGCAATGGCAGTCTTTCTGGGGATGTCTTTCTGTATGCTTTGAATATGTTGCTCTGATTGGTTGATAAATAAAGTGTTGATTGGCCAGTAGCTGAGCAGGAAGTATAGTATAGGTGGGATAAGCAGAGAGGAAAATGCTGGGAAGTGGAAGCCTGAGTCAGGAGACTCTGCCTGCTGCTCTCGCCATGAGAATCAAGATGTAAAGATACTGTTAATCCATGAGCCACGTAGCAAGGTATAGGTTTATAGAAATGGGTTAATTTAAGATGTAAGATCTAGCTAGCAAGAAGCCTGAGCCATTAGGCCAAACACTTTTAATTAATATAAGTGTCTGTGTGTTTATTTGGGTCTGAGTGTCTGGAGAAAACAATCAGACCCAAATACACTCCAGAACTGGAGAAAACTCCAGCTACACAGTCTCCTGTAATTTTAGGTGTTCTTCAGCACAACTCTGAGGAACAATCTCACTCTAGATGCCCTAAATCTGGTAATGGGCTATTTAATAGATACCTTTGGGTTCTGAAAGGACCATAATCCTCAATGCAGAGCATGTTTTCATACATACAAGTAAAGATGATCAAAATGTAGCTTTCCATCCTGGTTTGTTTCAATTGCCCACAAACTGTATCCATTCCTCACATAGGTACAAACTGAAAGTAAAGCAAGAGAGAAATAGAGATGACTGATCCTTGAACTAGGATGGTCAGGTAAAAAACATCACTACCCTCTGCCAGGGGTCAGGGGGTACTCACAAACTCTATGCATTACAGAATTTCCTGTTCAGTGAGTGCCAGCTGTGGGGTCTCCTTTTTTTCTCATAGCCCATTGGCCACCATGCTACAAGGACAAAGGGAGCAGAATCTCTGAGCAGGGTTTGACTTTCTAGAGTATGATGGATAGAACCTCTGACAATCAGCTCAATTTCATTCTAGAGAGTGCAGGGGACTATATAGGATGGGGACAGCACCCTGGGCACCTAGTAGGTGCTCATAGAATACTTTGTTTACATTTGACTGAGATAGTACCCTGGTAAAAAAGGAAGAGGAGGAGGAGAAAGAAAGTAAAGAAGAAGGGAAAAAGAAAGAAAGAAAGGAAATCAGGAGGGAAGAAGGAAAGAAGAAGTAGAAAAAAACAAATAATTAGGTTTTAGGAGTGATCCTATCTCAGGTATACTATGGCAACATAAAACATAAAAAAGCAACAATGAGATCTAAGTGGTACAATTTTCACAGCTATAAATTCCCATTTACATACTTTTGTAGAAATACTTTGTTTCCATGGTAGTACAAGAATTTTGCACCCAGCCCATGTGTATTAGTTACTTTCCTACTGCTGTCACAAAACACAATGCTCAAGACAATTTATAAAAGATGTGTTTAACTGGATTTATGATTTCAGAGAGATGGTGCCATAATGGTAGATCAATATCATTGTTTGGGCCTCCAACCTCCATGTGGCTCTCTGCAATGTCTTCCTAGCTGCTACAAGGATAAGCCATTAAGTTCTGGTTATAGCATTCAACCTATTTTCTAGTTTAAAGCCCCAAAGTCATTCACATTCCTCTAAAAACAACATGGGCAGGCCTGTCACAGCCATAGCCCACTCCATGGTAGCACCTTCCTTCTTAGTTACTTTTTTTTTTCTGAGTCAAAACACCATGACAAAGACAGTATATAAAAAGAGCATTTAACTGGGCTTAAAGTTTCAGAGTATTAAAGTTTGAAGTTGTGAAACAAAGGCATGCAGACAGGACAGCTGAGAGCTCATATCTGGATCCAGAAGCAGGAGACTGAGAGGACACTGAAAATGACTAAAGCTTTTGAAACCTCAAAGCCTACTCCCAATAACACAACTCCTTCAACAGGGCTGCACCTCATAATCCTTCTTAAAGAGTTCAACCAAACGGAGAACAAATATTCAAACATTTGAGCCCATGGGAGCCATTTCATTCAAATCATTAATCCATTGAACTCTAGCTCTCCATAGATCTGCCTTCACTGAGTTTGTGCTGCCTCTACAGACAGTTTGCCTCAAAATACCTCGTTGGGAGCCTGGTCTGATTTCCTTTAGAATAGTGTTGTACACACTTGCCCTAATCTTCTGTTCCCCTCAATGCATCATAGTACATAGCACAGTGAAATTCAGACAGCTGCACTTGGTCCTGCAGCCTAGGAATATGCCTTGTGATTGATCAAAATAGAGCATTGTGAACTTGAAATAAGAAAGTGTGTAAATTGGTAAGAACTCAAGGAAAATCCTTGGGGTTGGTGATACAATAATAACATGTCTCCACAGAAAGCCCTTACTAATGCCTGAATAATTATGTATATTATTTTATGGTATGGGTAGTGAATTCATTATTTCCATACACTCATCAAAGAAGACCTTAATTTAGGTGACAGTTAAAGATGACATCTTGTAAACTGAGGAAATTTATGAGACTGAAACTAGTGGTCCTCTTTTTTTCTCTGCTACTTGAGGTTGACTGAGTTCATAAATCCACATGAACTTGAAAAAATATTTTATTATTTCCAGTGATTCTTAAGTTGTTTTCTTGTTCGTTATGGTATATACAATTCATCTCTTTCTTTTTAAAATTTTGTTATATTTGAAAATTTGTGTGCCTATGTGGTCTTCATCTCATGTCACTGTATGGAGATTGAGGTCAGAGGACAACTTTCATGAGTCCTTTCATTCTTCTCTCTACACTGCCTGCACAGGTCATTTCAGCTGGTTGGACTGAGTGTCAGGTTCCTGTACCCACTGAAATATCTTTGCAGCTCTACAGCTTTATTTCTGAGTAAAATAATCTAGAAAAGTCTCATTTATAAGGGTCCATATAAGAGACCCGCTGAAATTTTCCTTTTTAAAAATGAATTGCTTCTGGAAAACTGAAGTGCACAGGTATTAAAACACTAAAATGATACATTAGGATAAGGCTTTGTGTTTACCAATAATGGTTTTATATTTTCAAAGTCTTGTCTGATTCATGAAATGTCCTTCTTAATGCTTTCATATTCCTTTGCATTGTAAATTGGATTTGAATACATTTTTCTAAATACTCCTTCTGAAATGACTGCAAGATAATGA